>JAVFBX010006674.1:0-18701 GCA_034783855.1 Mopalia kennerleyi | reverse complement strand
GAGGGATACAATGCCGTCTACACTACTGAATACGGCGTTTCACACCTCTAGTTAATGGACTTCTGGTATAGTATACTAACCCCAGATTTCATTAAATGTTATATGATTTGTACGTTTCTTTGTAAAACGAACCTGCTGCAATTTGGATACTTTGCCGTATTTCATTATTTGAACAGATTTAAATACAAGTTTAATTCAGTGTCTCTATATTGCTGTCTTGTCATGCAGTAGCTTATCTTCCTATTCTCATTCTCAGGGGTATTTCTGAAGGGTTGATATACACTTGAAGGTAAATCCAGTGATAATCGACCATGATTTGTTCCACTTTAAACACAGGCGTTTACACCTGGGTGCAAACTATTTTTAATCTAAACCAAACAGTGACTGGACTTCGGATCACCGGCAGTTTAATTAGGTATTTTAGAGCGTTTATTTTAAAGTCTTTCTCCGATTTTATTTTCAGATGGATTTGAACCGCAAGCTGTTTACAATGATGCGACTTGGAAGACCGTGAGCTGTTTCGTGTATGTATAGAGACGGATGAGAAAACTGGACAGGCAAGGGAGAATTCATTGATCTTGAGTTGTCGCGTACTGCCTGATACTATGCTGTTTTCACTTTTTTTCAATGTTATTGTCTGATAATCAAACTTACTGCTGATGACTGAAAAGCAACTGTTGAAATATTTCATTTTGGAATGGAATATATAAACAAAGTTGCAAATGTAAATAATATAATACGTATATATGGATTTCTTCTTGGTTCTAATACCATTGTTACTAGCACACTCATAGCATAGTTTCTCCAGTGCTACTAGCACACCCATAGCATAGTTTCTCCAGTGCTACTAGCACACCCATAGCATAGTTACTCCAGTGCTACTAGCACACCCATAGCATAGTTTCTCCAGTGCTACTAGCACACCCATAGCATAATCCCTCCAGTGCTCAATGAAGACATATATGCTGCCTTTATTTATAACTCACATGATGATTTTTTGGCATATTTAGTTTGTTTATTGTATTTATAAACAACTGTCATTAGGCCCAACAACATTCAGCAAAACACTATAAAAAAAAACATAAAAATAACTAATTAACGTCATACAACAGACTTATAAAATGTCGAAAAACTGTCATGCAGTTGAGATAGTACAACAATTTATAACGACAATAAACACATGTAGGCCTATTACAATTCATGATTTAGATTTTTTTTTTTTAAACTTATCTTTCACAGTTTATCTGGAGGATTCCTGGGTGTGTATTAATCTACATCCTTGTGTCGCCTGAAGATTTCCATAATTAACAATAACAACAAGGTGTTTTCTTTTAAAATGCAAGGTTTTTTTTTGTCTTCGATAATTATTGATAATTTTTCATGACATACCATCCTAGTGTTTTTTATTTTAATTGAGGACACCTGGGCTCTATAATTGGTGTCTTTTAAACCCAGTTGTCAACAATCTCCAAACTGAATGATTTTCATGTCTTTTAGACAATCCCTTAACTGTTCGGGTACACGCCATCACATTGGAAACTAGGTCAAGGGAGATCAGCACCCCAAAATCTAGGTCACGTAGTAAATACAGATAAAAACATGGGATTTGAAAACACAATAAAGTGACATCCAGTACAAAGATGAACGGGGATTGTTTTAAGAGACAGAGAGTTGTGTCTTCTGTCTGAATGACTCTTTCTGAAAACATCTCCTAATTTGAATGGCCCAACGTTGTGGTTTGGATAACCTTGAAATGACCTCCACAGGTACAAATCTAATTGATGATACATTTTATAGTTTGACCGGTATTATTTTTAAAAACAGAATCCATTAAAAAGTTAAGAACTAGCGAACAACTAAAAAAAATCAAGATTTTTAAAATAGTAATTGCATGTAACCTGTTCGTTTATATTGGCCATTAAGAATGAATATACGCACATGCATGTCTTCGGAGATTTACTTAGCCAATATTATAACGTTACCAAACACCAATACTATATGTATTTATAGACGGCTTGGTACCTACTTGAAATGAGTTTATATCGTGGAATAACGGTTCTTGTAGTATATTAAGTATGTCACTTAAGGAATTTGCTGTATGGATGTGTAAAAAATTGTTATAAATCATCAAGAAAATTTCGTTCCTCGGGCAACTATTTCTGATCTTATACGAGACAACACAAGATACGGTCCACTTCAACTTGCTAGTGTTTATGTGGATTAACAGACGGGTGGCAAATGTAATCTGGATTATTGTGTGTTTGAAAACACAAATTAAATGTTTGTTCAAATATGGGGATCAAAATGGCCGCCACTTGTCGTCCAGTGCATGGTTGAAGAAGGCTGTCGCTTGTAAAACGTGTCAATACGGGATCGCCTTTACACTCGGGATTTAATCAGAGACGAACACGTGCTTACATTTGACCACTGGTCAACTTTCTCACGGATTAATAACACCGACTGTATTGTTAAGACGAGAGAAGAATTTCGGACCGTTCTAAGTGGGTTCTGCCGGGAGGACACCATTCCGCTATACTTCAATAAATGTGCTTCTGTTAAATCTGTCTGCTACGAGGCACGCGAATTGTGAGCAAGTAAAATTTTCGCATCCTTTCTCTTCCTCAAAATACTTTTCCAAAGCAAACGCTTAAAACGGCCTAGAAATTTGTTTAATCGAGAAAGGAAAGCACTTGGATTTGATAAACGCTCACGTGCAGGTGTTTTGAGCGCCTGCCTTTCCTTTAAAGACTTCGTCGTGGCCAAATATCGAAAGTTAGAACACATTACTTAACGTATAGAAAGTCACCATAAACGGCTATAGTTACAATTTGGCATTCTGCTAAACCAAGAAGCAGATAAAGGCTTTAGCCTATTACAGGTATTCCAAAAGTTAAACTACCTGCGCGATTAACGAGAGTAAGCGCTGTATATCGAAGAGTAACAAAATGGTATTTCAGTAAGGTTTTTTTTTTCTGGATTTTATTATATTTTAAATTCACGTCTACTCACCCATTTCCCGTATAGTTTGTTACAGCTACCCTCTTGGATAATTACTAAGTCACAAGGTAGAATTACGGACTTTAATATACAGCTTACCTGGATTGTAGTATCGGATACACACTATTCATAGAGTATCTCCAACTAAGGTTTCTTCCTCTAAGGCCCTCTGTCTAAGGGCATTTAGATTGACTGTTCTTGGACTGTAAGTGATAGAGGTACTCCAACGGATATTTTATATAAACTACTCACAAAAAGTTAAGGATCACTTGCACCCCAAGTCATAACTTTCAGAAGAAAGAAGTCAATGCGTTGAAGTTTTGCAAACAAAATTGCATTCAATTTCGAGCAATTTGGCTGGACTGAGACATGAATGACAGTTGAGAATTGAGTTTATCACTCACCTGTTTTCTCATAGTGATCCTTAACTTTTTGTGAGTAGTGTACCACATTTAGCATTAGGGCTGTGTTGATGCTAGCTTTGCACAACGCTATCATGTATAAATCAATATATAAATCATCATAGGCCCCTATAACGATATACTTCATATAAAACCAAGACATCACTCTGTCAGTAAGTCGGACAGGTAGTCAACCGGTTATAAATCATTTTATTCTGTGTAACAAAAATAAATAAATAAATCGTCATCGTTTTATTTCCATTTCATTTCGATTTTGTATATGTCATTAGATGTTGACTTGTGAGACAATTCTGAGAAAATGGTTAGGGTAAATACTTAACATAACACTATCGGGTCTGTAATATTGGATTGAAATAAATCAGAAATAATCTAATCATACCTAGCACTATATAATCCTGAACCTCCCATCCACTAAAACTGACGTTTACTATTTAACCTGAATGGGAATGTAATAAAAACAAATACATGAGCCTGAATGAGTATCCTGCAGGGGTAAATAGGTTGTTCCGGGTGTATGGGTAGTCCTCGTAGTAGCTTGAGAGCTGATTTGGTAACTGACTTGGTTATGTACATATGTTGATTTCCCATGCCAAATCGATTTTCTCTCTATAACTTTATTTTTATTCAAAGTATTCACTTAAATCATTATACAGGCTAATATTTTGCCAATTTTACATTCCGCCCTAATGTCCCACTGTATTATATATCAAGTAAAGGTATCCTGCATTAGTTTTTGTCCGTGTAGTATAAATGTTCCGTATTTGCCCTGCCCCCTTGGACTCGGTCATGTGACTGAAGACAAGGAATGAAGAACCCCAAACAATCAGCGAAACAATTGGAATTGCGTTCAAAACATCGCTTCGAAACTTCGTAACATCGTTTCGCAACTACTTAACATCGTTTCCCAACTTCATTATTTCGCCTGGCAACCTCGTAGCATCTTTTCGCAGCTTCGCAACATCATTTAACAGTTTCACAACATCGTTTGGCAACTTCGTACCATCTTTTTGCAACTTGACCACATCGATTTATCAATTATAAAATTGTCAACATCAATAGTATGAATCAGTTGCAGTATGAAGAATGGATAGAAGGACATGTCAGTATTTAACATAAACCCAAAGAGTTGTATCCTCCATGTTACAAATAAGCACAGCAGAATATATTGACTCTGACCTCGAATCCTCAGTTCGTTTAGCCGATGAACAAAAGGCTTTATCTAGTCTCTTTGATAACGAAGGTATATTTCGTGACGAGAGTATTATCTGGCTTAAATACAGAAATATTTCAAACTTAAACCGTCATCTCTAATAAAAGATTCTATTGTTTCTCTAAATTATATTAATTTTATGTAAATTTATTGTGAATAGGAGCTTGATCTTGACAAGGTTAAAACGACCGTCGACCTATATGCACTATGACTCTAATTATGTCTGTATCAGGCACGAAGAGTAAATGATGAAGATTGTGATGGATATATGTGTGCTTCCCACTCTTATATGCCCCAGGAGATAACGATTTCAACTTGGGATTTATTTGACTCGTATTCTCTGGTCTACATTAACCGCTATTCTTGCTCGAGATGACGCAAATTTAAAAAAAAAATGCTTAGATTTCTTTATTTCGTATCTGAAACAGCCGATAACAGCCCATCTGCCTTACGCACTGATATAGTGTATGGAGAATATAACACAAAATAATGTGTACCTCTTGTTAACTGACCACTTACAATTCGTGCGCGGTAGACTTGACAGCCAGCGTCCAAAAATCTTATGAACTATTATCTAACTGTTTGGTTCCTATTATAAAGGCATTTCCTTGGATAAAGCAAAATTAAATTAATGACATCGCAGCTAACTATTGAGTTCAAGTCAAGTATTTAGCATGACTTCATGGATTGATTGGAAGATATAGCATATCGACTACCGTTTTTGTTTTATATATTCTTTACTAGTTTCGAAAAATCCCCGTCAAACCGAATACCTTGGAGGTCAGGTGTCAATGGGCGGTCCTTCAGATCATACAAAATCCGTAGATTTAAAGGCACATTGACTGATTGATAAAGTACCCTGGCTGGTTATTTCAAAACACGCAAATAATTTAAAGACCGATGAGCAAATGCCAATACTCGTATTTTGATTTAGATTGTCTTTTACAAGTCCACCCGAATTATTACATTATAACACTAATTATTAATTATTTGCATAATTCCCTCGATGCCACTCATGGATTGCATGATCATTCAAAAAGTGGCTACGGAATTTAACAAAAGCTTACATTCTGTTATTCTTTTGTATTTATTTTATTTATTTACTATGTGCGTGTCGCTTTAAATTGTTTCCTAAATTTTTCACCAGAACTATACAGTTTTGAATGGATGTTTAACATGTAGAAACACACATTCTTTCAAAGAAAACCTTCAAACTGTGCATATAAAATCCGATTTTATTATAAACTATGACAACAACAACCCTAAATACCCAAATAGATGGGGAAATAAAAATAAATTCCTCAAGCGAGTGGCAAATCATGTGTAGCCACGTTTATTTCAACCAAAACAGTTACTAACATGAATTATGCGCCAACAACTTGTAATAAACGTGTTTTGATTTTTATTCAATGAGTAACGAAACAAAAATGTACGCACTGTGGTGTCTACCATTGTCGCAAACCTATTATTCCCAGTGATGGCATTTCAAGAACGCTTTACGGCTGAGATGTGTCGAGCATGAGTTCTTTAAAAAACAAATATACATGGCAGCGTTATTACGTGATATTATCTCATCTCAAAAGCTGAAAACATTTGGAGAAACAATAGATCACAATTGTGGGCCAGGTTCTTGTAAAAACAAAGACAAATATGGAGCTTCCGGTAATCTTATTGTCTCATTTCTAAAAGAAAATATTTCATGTGTGCGATAAATTGAAGGTATGCAGGATTATTGTGCAACCAGTTGATATCGTGAAGGCTGCTTGTTGTCTTTTGAAAAACTTGGAAACCAATGAAAAAATCATCAACACACGGTTGTTTTATGAAATTGAATACACAGAAAAATAGCCTCTTATGTAGTTAAAGGCCCCCACTAACAAGCTGGTCGGTCGCAAAGCCAATTGATACTTTTATGACCTACTGTATTCGTTATTTAGCAAGGTTCGGAAGTCAATAGGCTGCTCATCACCCGAGACAACATCAACAAGTGTCCTACTTAAGTTTTTAATCAAAAACGTCTTTTAATAATATACATTTTCTGAAGCACTTTGAAAAACGAAACAACTTCTACGCAAAAGCAGTAACAGTCTAAATGAAACAGGGAAGAAATAAAAAAAACATATTAAAAAAACACAAGTTTTATGTGACGCACTGTAGCTTTGTCATGTATTACCAAATATGCCACGTTACAACAGATATTAAACACAAGGTGATGCCAAACCATTCCATCGTGACGTCATCTATCGTCAGACGATCCGTCACTTAGCCCATATCTATTGCCAGCAGTCGGTGAAATATGTGCAGCCTTCTCGTTAAACAGCTTAGCTATACAAATAAGATTTCATTTTTAATCGTCGGTGATTATGGGCCCATTGGAGTTAATATTTAGTATGTGTGTCCGAACCTCTGAAATACCAACAGCTAGCTTGTCTAATTCAGGGGATATATATGATGGTGCCAGCCAAACCCACCTGGCATCTATTTCCGGCTGTACTTGAAACGCGGAACCTTTGAAATGATAAATATGAATATTTCCGGATATTGAATATATCTTTTTTTTATTTAGTTAATCCTTTTGTCAATTTAAAACAAATGTCCAAAATGCTTTAAGAATTGAGAAGGAAGTAAGATTAGAAATGTGATAAGCTTTCAAATGAGCCGGTTTTAACATTCTTCGGTCTTTGTTTGAAATTTAAAATCTAAAGATACAATTCTTCATATGCTATCGACCACATGTATAATAATACTCAGAGAGGAGCTTATAGTGAAGTCTATAAGCACGTCTTTTACATATGTGATGTGCGTTTAAATAGTTCTGCATGCAATCGACCCTTGGAATGGGTTTGTCTCAAAAGACCATCCCGTTTAGAAAACGAATCTTTCTACCAGATCCTCCAGGAGACTAACAGCGACATACTAACATTTAGGCGAAGGTCTGCTATATTTTCCCTTCGCCGTAGTTTTTAACTAAAATAGCCATCAATAAATATCGCCACAAGTTAATAAAACCAGCATGCAAATGTCATTGTTGTTTACAAAAATAGTTGAAATATTTCACTCCACGCTGATCTGGATTGGCTTAGAACTGGACAGACCTATAGCACAAAATCAGCCTCCATCACGCGGGCATTAGAGGAATTTTACACGTTTGACAGTAACAACAGGCGAGGAAATGTGAATGTGTGTTTAGGGTTAAAGATACGTTATATTACAAGAGTGTTAACTTTCAACAGACATTTGAAGAGTTTGGCAGAGCTTGCCTTCAGCTATGGCAATTTCTTTCGGGACTGCAGAATGGCACTCTTCAAAGTGTCAGTCGTCTGCGCTCGTCTCTTGTCTAACCATGTATCTGAAACCTTCTATGAACCTGATGGCCGTTGTATAAAAGGGTTAGCACGACATTGTCAAACGTGATGCTTACACGGGCTATCAAAAGCGGAGAATTTACAAGTTGTAAAGGCCCCGTGTTTATTGGGTACAAACTTAATGTCGCCACCAGAATCTAAGCAACCGCCATGCTTGGCTTCGGACAAATCGGAGGTCATACTGAATAGCACACAATAAAGACACAAAAAACAGCCAAAACAACTTGCAAAAATGACATCACGTTCATTATGTCCAAAAATTTATAATTAAAAAAAAAACAACAGTTTTCTTTCGACTTTTTTTACTTCACATTGAATTTTGTTACTTACTCAACAGTTCACATAGCCCATGCCCACTAGTAACTTTCTTCAGGCCAGTTTGGTATGTTTGTGCTGTATAATGCAATACTTTCATTCCAGTCAACAGGATCTTTATTACATATATTATTGTCAACTGGTGAATAGAACAATTGTAATTAAAGCAATACCTATTGGGATGATGTGGAGTATTTTGTCTTCTATTTAAAGAAATTATAAACAGAGCTGGAATATATATATATATATATGTTTTTAATCTCCGCTTATTTCTATATTTAACTGTTTTTCTTGCGGTTTTTGTTTGCAATGGACGTTACCATAATCGCGTGAGTGTCAACTTAAGAAGAAGGTAATATGACCCCACCCGCAGCCCCATACGTACAGTTATATGTTATAGAAACTGATATAAGGAGAGATTGGGGGTAACCAAATGTTTCTATACAAGGTAGTTACTGTGCCCACAAATCAGAGGAACGTGTATGCATTTCCAGTAAAATTCAATGACGAGAATACAGCCCAAGTGTTAAGATAGAGCGTGGATATTGTTCAGTAGACAGTCCAAGCGACCTTGTTACGCCTTTTTCGCACGTTCCTGTTGAAATCCTCCAGGGAAGACTTTATGCTAGACTTCAAATATTATAAACTGTGAAAAGGCTTAGAATCTTGTATAAACAAAGCCATATAATCAATTTATAACCTAAGAATAATTGTTAAACCCTGGGTGATCGACATAAGAAACTGTAAGCTTTGTCAACCCAGTATGGGCGAATTTACAAGACTTGTTTACGTCTTTCTGCGTAACTATTTCCTGATCAAATCCGATAGAAAATATATTAATATCCGAAACAAATGCCAAAACTCCGTCAAGAAAAGATCATTCTTTCTTTCAAATATATATATATTTTTTTTGTGGCGGGCTATTTTGTAAAAATTATTCAAAGCGGGTTAATTGAACATAGGGTTAATATGAGAGCTTTACGTCATTGGTCAAACACGTGCAAGGGCGATAATTCAGTGTATTTAGTCAGGCGCACATTCAAACGTGGAACCGTCAGTTGCCGAGGCTTTTAACCATACTGCGTGAAGAGTTGTGGGAGATTTGTAAAATGTTTTGACGTTTTGAAACTAGTCCAAATGATGTATCAAATCTGTGTTCTTTCTTCTTTTTTTTACCCTCAGCGAGTTTCCTTTTCCTCTCTTTAAAAAAGTCCTAATTCCTAATTATTTCCTTCAAACTGCAGCACACCGTTATATAGTGAAATAACTTTAAGTATGGAATTAAACCTAATCAAACACTCAGATCAAATTCCAGCCAACTTCTAAAGTGGCCCTTTTGAAGCCTTTAATCAGCAATATATTCCATTTCTGATAAAGTTGAACGTAAATATATGATTCAATTGAAATGCTATTCATAACCAATGGCCCTCTTGGTAAATAAGTTTTTACATTGTATTTAGTTAATGATGTTGTGCCGCTTGAGACGTCGGCCTAATTTTATTCTTTTCCCGGAAGTTTTCTTAACAAATCTGTGTTCTAAAAACGAAACATCAAGGTTATAACTTCCTGAAAGATATCAACGCTTTAAGAATGTTTTCATCCGCAGAGAATTTGGCGGATATATTTTCTGGCACACGTACATTTCTCTTTGTTTTGGGATCCATTCAATGCAAATCGTTTTCAACGGTATAGAAGCGAAATAAGGCATCTCTCTGCGTTGTCCTCTCGACCTCCAGTTATATACAGTGGCCGAATCTCGTCACTATTCATTCTAATAATTGTATAAACTAGCTATCGAAATAGTAACCAAGATTGAAAATAGCTGGGAAACTACACGCGTCAGAATGTTGTCTCCAAATTGTTTTAGGCACATCGCATCTAATCCCATAATGCATCACTGGGAAATCTTTTCAGGAATTGTGACATTTGACGGGCGTGGATTGGTTGAAAATAAATCTCTCATTTTACCGTTATGTTCTCGTTTATCAACATCATGCCTCTGTGATATTTGGGTTTTTGCACCAAACGAACATTCGTTAATCCGCTAGAATGATTTACCTGGAAATAAAAAAGGGTGGGATGTTTTAAACCAGTTCTAGTTCACAACACTTCAGAAGTTTCGTTGTCTTCCGCTAAAAACACCTTGTGATATATATAATGACTTCGTGGCTTGGAGAAAAGGGTAACACAATAGGCAACTAAAGTGTATCCTTCCTGTAACATTTGACAGTTATGGTATTGATAAGGATAGAAAGCGCCTTAAGATTTGATAACTTTTTTTGTCAGCTTTATTCAATTAATCACATTGATCTACTGTCTAAAGATCCTATAAATTCACCAGTAGCCGTCGAGATCAGTGGTTGGCTTTTCGGGTTTTTTCTGGTTTTCTGCACAGCGGAAAAAAAGTTCACAGAAAAGTGTTAGAAATATATTACTATAAATAGCTGTCTATAGGTTACCCATAACACAACTCGAGATTAAGGCTTATTAGAAACTTGTCTCGGGGAGTTCATCAAGAACATATTAGATGATTTATCGATTTTAATTGATCTAGAAACCTGTGCCCGTGTGATTGCTTTTTAGAAATATATATACATATGATTAGAACCATGATGATGTGAATTAGTCCGCACGTTATGATCGCATCGGGATCAGGCGCAGCCCAATACTGAACGACTAGTTACCCTCCCGCACAGTGTGGTGCCTCAGAAAACCGCATCGCTGTTATCCAATAAATAGATCTATATCAGGGCTCGCGAATATCACAAGCTTGTCATTAAGTTTTGTGGTGCAGCATTATGATTGGTCACTCCTACACAACCAATCGTCGCCGCTTGAGAGGGCTTTGCAGTAGAATGCACAACTGATTGAGCTACGGTTCGAATCGGTCCCTAAATGTAGGCTATTTGGTGATAATAACTCCCTTTTTATCCTCTACCGGAAGTTCCAGTGGAATAGATTACAGAATTGCCCCTTGTCTGTCTGTCTGCCTGTCCGTCCAGCTCCCACGTAACGCTTGCTTCACATGAACTGAAATTGCAGCTTGCAACTAACAGATTAAATCTAAACTGTGTGACGCCCTTATTTACCTATAATTCATGTACTTATATGTTTGTTTGTTTGACTGTTTGCATTTTTGTTTTTATTGTGCGCTTATTGACCGACCGACCGACCGACCGGATGGATAGGTGGGTGTGTTGGTGTGTGGACGGACGGACGGACGGCGAGTCAGTCAGTCAGCCAGTCAGTCATTTACCACACTCCACTAAGGGATCTTAGTAATTATTATCTTATTACAAATTGTTAATCTTTATTCCATATTAAGTTTTGAAACATTTACTCTTTTTTTTTTTATACAAGCCCTTTGGGGTTTTATTCCCACTGAAAATATTTTCTTTAAATTTGTGAAATTTGTGAAAATTTCAATTAATAAAGAATTAATCAATCTAATGTTACCCCCATGATTTAAGTAGGCCACTACGCAATCATGTTTTATTAATTAAATTAAATACAAAATTCTCCAGGAAGTTAAAAAACAAACGATCTTTTCTTGAGTGAATTACTTCTCTATGATACATCAAGGCGTAGCCTATGGATATTATACCCAGTCATGACAAAAAATTGTTATGTAATTCCTGTAATTCCCATAAACAGACTATTCATATCCTGTTTATTTTCATCCATCATCTCTTTAATTTTGTCTTCATTTATTTGATGGAGTCTGAAGACTTTAGCATTCTATTTAAGCGCACACCCTACAGAAGCCAGTAAGTCTTTAAACTTTCTGCTCCGGCTTTTCACGCAATGTTGAAGCACAAAGGGGGATTGTGTGACCTGATGTACGAACCTGTGTAGGCATCGCGTTCTTGTTTTGAGCTGTGGCTACGGTATGTTGTCCCACAGTGTCAAAAGAGCTATGGGCCTGTGTCAGGGAGAAGGAATCTTCACAAGAAAATAGTGTATAAGAAAAGAAAGATAGCGTAGATCTTGTTTATATATGAGTAGGTTTGGAACCGTTTGGAATCATGCCATTTGATGTTAAGCCGTTTGTTTGTAAGCTTATCTGTAGGGATAACAGGGATTTGAGGTAGGGTTTTGTTCAAGTATTATACTCGCCCTCTCTGTTGTTTGCTGCTCAAACAATCTCATTTTACGAGTGTTAACCTTAGGCCGACTTCGCCATATTGGTAAACAAACAATGAGAAAACACGCCTGCGCAAACGATGCTGCTGCACGTGGGTATCTGTGAAGAACGTAAAAATGGGCCAATGAGTATCGATCTTGCTATTGGTTCCCTAGGATACCTCGCGCGAAGCTTAGCATCATTTAGCCAATCACATCGTTTCTAAATCAGATCTCCCATCAATGAGGACATATAAAAGCACGGGGAGGAACAGGAAAAAGAAGAGTTCGACATACGGTCTGAAAATTGGATCAACAAAGACGAGTGTGTAACGTTCTCATGTGCTGATCATTCTGAACTGAATTATTGTTATATTTTATTAAGTTGGACTTCTCATTTGATTTGGTGAAACAGTCAAAACTGGCCATGTGGCTATTCAACGCAGTTTTAATAGGACTGTGTCTGTTATTCGCGAAGGGACAAAATCTGGATGAAGAAGAAGGTACGTGAATTAGTCTATTATATGTTTCTTTTTACTTTTTCCTCTGCCGCACATGTGTCATAGCTATTATCGTCTTGTTTCTTTTACTTACATATAAGGGAGGTTTGGAACGCAGTTGTCAGTTGAAATACAATAACGATATCCAATGGTAAAATGATCAAACAAATATGAAAAAGATATATTCATTTTGTCCTTGTCATCACGCCAGTTATTGCTTTTTTCAAAGCCCATTAAACATTATTCATAGATCTTTTCGGGATAATAAATGCAACATCGATAGCTTATATTGGAGGGAAAAAACCGCGGTAAGTCACATAGTGGAAAATTTTGGTACAATGTTAAATATTTGCTATCGAAGATAAAAAAAGCTCAATTGAAGAAAAAACCCACTAATTAAACCCTTTTGTTAAGTTCCGAGAACTTTTATTTTATTTCAATTTATTTGTTGCTGTTTCGCTTCGTAGCATTTGCTTGTCAAAAAACAAGGCAATAGACTTTTATGCGTTTTAGGAAATGTTGCTATCGCTGTCCCATCTCATTGGGGTTTTTTTGTGGGGAAACATCCTTCAAGCGGTTACCTAACCTAGTGATCAAAGAATAGGTCTATTATATTGTTCTACCAAATGTGCCATGAAAAAGACAAGAAAAGGGAAGCAATGGAAATATTGGAAAAAATTAAATACATTATAATTCGGGAAATCCAATATTAATTCGATTAACAAACTATTTGAAATATATCAGGAAAAAAACAAAGTTTTGACTCTCGGTTAAGATTTTAAACCGCAGGACATCGTATAGCACTGTTAAGGATCAGCCAACCTCTTTCACATACCATGCAATTCTGTCAGGGGTGTAAGGTAATTCAAGACTTCTAAAGGCCAAAAGTCATATTTAAAGTTGTTTGGTGAACTATATGGTGTGGAGATTGTTGTAAAGCGGAAAACTCTCACACTCCTGTTTAATCGATATCCAGACAGTCTCCATGATTCGGACATGCTCTTAGGCGCCAAGAAGATATTTACCGAAAATAGTCAAAACAAAATACGAACTTCGTCTGTTAATCTGTGGGAATTTTTTTCCACTCAGTTTTACGTTCCAAGATTTACATTTATCCTGTCTATTTCCGTGTCTTGAGCAAAAAAAGTTCCAGAATGGAAAACTAATTTGCTATAAGCAAAGAACAAATAAAACACCTGAGTCTGTTGGGTAATTGAATGAATGGCGAATCTAGAGTCTATACACAAACCACGCAGAGAACATGGGCAGGAAGCTCATGGTGCTCCGTATTATACCCGCTGACACCTACATAACGGAAAAACTCTAGATTCGGTCAGTGTATGTAAATGTTAATTGAAACATCTAAATGTGGGATAAGACATATATAAAATCTATTTTTGTAATTTTTAGTTCAAGCTATGTATGAATGTTGGCTGTGTCGATTTTGTTCCAACTTAACAATACATCACATACTCGTAAGTACAATATTTAAATCATGTTTGACCAAGTTTTATTTTAAGACGTTAAAATTAGGTTCTGAAAGAGGACAACAGATCAGTATATTCAAGCTGTCTGTTAAGCTGCAATATTTGGAATATATATATATGCACCAAAACAACTCCTAAAAAACTCACAAACTCAAAGGCTGTTTGTTACTTATAATCTTAAAACATGTAAGCTGCAGTTCTGGTCTGGCCCAAGAGGATGGGGATATCTGAAGCAGTTTTTCTCAAAAACGATATTGAGGTGATTGTGAAACTCCTGGTGGCCGGTACTGGACCACGCTAGGGCACGGAGTCATATTTATGGTTAAGATCTACAAAGGCTGGCTGTAATGTCAGACAATTGTATTAGAAAGACTTTTTGCGGTGTTTAATGTAGCAGAATATTTCAGTGCTCTCTAATTTTGTTAAATTGATCTTCAAACTTTCCAGCCAATTTATTTTATTTGTCGGAAGTGGTAAAGAGAGAATTATTGTGTCACCTAGCAGTTCAGTTCGAAGCCTGGTCGGCCGCTTTAACGGTCGCCGGCGTTTGAGTTCTGACGCAGTGTCTAGTTTTCCTGTGACAGTGTTATAACTTTTTGGAAATATAAAAGCGTAAGTCGTTTGCGACACTTGATTTCATGACATGCGTCTGACGTCTGATAAACTAAGGGATCCTTGCCCTCTGGCTAAGGGTAGTTTGTTTGAAGAGTAGCCTTGCTGTCTTTTATAAGCATTGGAGGAACATTAACTTTCTAACATTGTGAAAACGCTTTACATATTTTTGTGCTAGTGTCAATTATTGTTGGAACACACCGCCGTCATATAAGTGAAATACCAAAAAACACGGCATAACACACCAATCAATCAATCAATCAATCAACCAATCAATCAATCTTGTGGAGTCTTAGACTATATCGTTAACGATCAGTTGTGGATTAGCGCTTTTGTTGTAATCGTATCAGCTGAGACAACTCTACACTGTTGTTAAGGACGATGCTTCTAGACGGACAGGGTTCGATCTTAATAGAAGACAATCAATGCCTTTGTACACGGCCCTCGTGGAAATATTGACTCCGCTTCACAGATGTTTATATACCGTGAAGATTTTTTGTCAACTTCAGAGATTTTGTCATCGGTAACAAATAAACAGGTTAATTATCTAGCAATTATTGACATTGATTTTAAAGATTTCAAATGGGACATGTTTGATGATTGTGTAGAAGTGCTGTTTGATGGGGAGGTTTCTTGTGACTTGGAAGTTGCGAAGTTAAACGTGGAAGTCCGCCATCGTAGAGTAGACTCGAATCAGGATCCAACAAAGGAGTATGCCTTCCTCTTTTGCTTCCTTAACTTGTACACGAGGGCCCCATCGCAAAGACTCTACAGTTATATATTTCTACAGTTTTACATAGGCTATATGTGTTTCCGCCGGCCCTATTGTGAAGTCTCTGCATGTCATTCTCTCCCCATGCCTGTGATTGTGTTGACCGATTGTACTACTTGGACCCATCCCCAACTTTTAAAAGTTGCACGTCTTCCGCTGAACCCTGGAGCAAAGCTTTTGTAATTACTCCTATCAACATTGGTTATGATCTATTTGTTCCTCTGATTGTACAACTTGATCCCACTGCCAAGTTTTTACCTGACTGAGTCGTCCGCTGTCCCCGAAGGAAACGTCAGACATTTTATATATGCAAGTCTTTTAGCTTACCAGCTCCCAATATTATACTTTGCTTAACTTTCCTCTTGTCTTTCCGGTATAGTTGATCAATTTAATTATTTCCTCGTCTCTTCCATAATTTATACTGCTTTATCGCCTCACTAAGTTTCTACATTCGCATTCTTCCTCTGGTTTCCGATGTGAAGGTAATACAATACATTACTACCCCATATGCGTGGTTCATGTTGGCTTCCGTAAATATAAACCTTGGTGACATCGCCATGATTCTATATGTATGATGTAAAGATCATACACCCCATTTTATAACCATCACTGTCATGTGAGGGAATACATTACATTACTACCCCATATGCCTGGTTCATGTTGGCTCCCGTAAATATAAACCTTGGTGACATCGCCATGATTCTATATGTGACCCGGCATAGCAAAATGAGTCGGAAGTCGCAAACGAACATTTCGATATACAATGCATTGACGGTCAGTAGTGCAAAATTTTGGAAATTAACATGTCCTCATTAAAAGCTACGTAAGTATATCTTTTATCGATTAAAAGTTTCATTTTCTTAACAAAACATTGATAAGTGCCTTAAACGGACGATTTATAAGAGGTAATCAACTAATATGCCATTAATTATCTTTAAATAAAGCAAAACAATCGCCAATTTACTTGTCTCTAAACATCATAGACCTATGAGTGATGCATCGTTTTAAAGCTGAGATCATTATCTTCTCGATTGTTATAAAACATCAATTCAGAAAATAGGGTCACTGTGACTCATTTTGCTATGCCGGGTCACATATGTGGTATGTATTTCTTAAACCATTTTACGTTATTTTCTGATCAGTGTCGTTATATAGTGCATTCTATTTAAATAAATTAAAATATAGCTGTCCTTATTTTCATTTGTACTGATGTATCTTTTCTGTGTTCTCTTTGAAATCAGTGAAGATATTAGCCATTGCCACGTGAACACACCACCCCTTCTTCGTCGCCCAAACTTGGACAGCGTTCCTCTACCCTTCATTTCTGATATGGTGGCCGTTCGCAGAATTGACGGATATGCAGCGGCCGAGAAGATGAGTTTTAACCGAGTGATCGATCTTTGTTTTATCCGGGACGGGGAGGTCCTGGGCGACCTGGAGTATTTAACAGGACTGGACACTTACCTGACCACCGTCAAGTGCACGGCGGAGTGTGAGGTATATTCTCTAAACTTTCAGACCATCGACCGGCTCACCAACAAGAGAAACCTCCAAACTTTTGAACAGATGAGACATTCAGCTGAAATGAAGTTATCAACCAGGATGGCATCAGAGCCGGGTAAAAAAGTCACCTGTTTACCAGATTTAGTCCAGCGTCTCCAAGACATGAAAATCGATACAAAATCCCCAGCGGAAGTGCGTCAAGGTAACAACAAGTCAAAGAAAGCAAACAGAGGCTCTAAAAAGAACAGAGAAGCTAAAACTAACCACAGGTTGCCAAATCTCAACAAACAGCTTAAGCAGATCACCAAACTCTTCGTGGAGAACAAGTTTCCATTACTGGTCCCCTACACGAGCGGCGCTGTATACTACAGGAGACTGTCGCTGAAAAGAGCGGAACTTCGCGCTGAACAACGCGAGGTTCAGTTTCAGGACTTTCATATGGACTTTCCCAGCATTCAGCGACAACTTAGTGACGCTAAACTAGAGAATCACAAAGAAGTACGATTGTACCAGAAAAAACGACAGCGACTCCTGAGTAAAGGCAATATTGACACAATTGACATTTCTAGGTGGAAATTATAGTCTAAGTTGTGAAAAACTTGAGACTGGTGAAAATTTAAATCTTCCGTTAATATCAACGTGTATATATATTCGCAAATAAATGAACTTTATTCATGCTTTAAGAAATGTTTTAGTACTTTTGAATATAAAAATAGAGTTATCAGCTTAAGGTTACAATGTATTTTTGCCCGTTCAGAATCAAACGAATAATTAATATTTTTCTGGAGAAGTACAATTCATACGGATTTTGTTTTACTAATCCTTGTCTTTGAAAACTAAGTGAATTTAAAAAAAATAATAATAATAATAATAATAATAATAATATTTAAAAAAAAAATCATCCTAAAATTGTTTTCGAAACACTTCAACCAGGCCATGCATACGTTAACAACTTGAATTCGAATGATTTAACTTGGCTCGAACAAGCTATATAACCATGCCCTCATTAAAATACAGTTTATATAATTTTTTCCGCTTTAGTTTCGATCATGAGAATTTGTTTTCTGTTAACTTTATTTTGTGTGATTGTGTCACTTAAGACAATCTATCGACAAAAAACACCAAAACAACAACAACAAATTATTTAATACGGATGTTTCGTTGGTCTGATAAATTGGCTAAAACATGGCAGGATCATTTAAAATATTTAATCTCCTTGTTGTTTTTTGGATTTGATACATCTAGCTATTTTCTCTGTCAGCATAATTGTTGTTGCCAGTATAAGCATCACAGCGAACACAACATACACGCCGTCATAAGACCTTGTTATGTCCTTAACGTAGCCTACAACAGAGAATAAAATCAAATTGATTTTAGCAGGATAAGTCACTTTCTT
>JAVFBX010006673.1:0-32071 GCA_034783855.1 Mopalia kennerleyi | reverse complement strand
AGAAGGATTTAGGACAAAACCACACATGTTTATCAGTTCTTTGTTTGTATCATTAATGAATACGTCAAAGTCTTCCGTCATCATCAAAGTACATATTTTGCATATCTATTTCATAATTAATAAGCGGAATATGCACCAAGCAAATGATGTTTATAGCTGTATTATTGACGCATCCTGGAATATCTTTTACTATAAAATTTTGAAAAAGATAAATATATGTGAACAATTAAGGAAATCATTTTACTCTGTGTAGATGCTGATTTGTTCCTCGTCTAAAGTTAAGTTGGCAGTATTTCATTAATTAAAAATACTATTCCAGTTATGGGCCTACAACATGCATATCTGTTTGTTTAAATTTCAAACTAAGTCGATAATAATAGGTCTAAATAATATTGACATGATTGATACATGTTTATCCCGTCTGGGTATTTTTTTTTTCGACTGTAAATCCGCTTTGGGTTTTGATTTGTATGTTCTAGTTTAATAGATGGGATTATTTGAAACAAATCCTGGTTTAAAAACAAGAAATCGATTACTCGAAATAGAGATAGATGTTGTTTTGAATGACGACAACCGCTATAAATAAATGGTGCCAGAAATAAGTATTATTGATTGTGTTTAAATTAACTCTGTGGTAATCTTAACTCATTGTAACAGGACAGAAAAATGGCAGTTTCGAACGTATACAGTGATTTCGACATGAAGATGGAACCTATCGCTCTTGATGGAATGTTTGATTACCACTAACCGTTCAGATACTAAATCTGTTCTGTGAACTTAGATGTACTCTCAGTTTTTCGATATTAACTTATTATTTGTATTGCATAGTTTCGAAGACAACCATCTGTATTGAATTTGCGACGGAATTAGCATAGCCGTTAATTAGTTAATTTACAAAGCGGCACCACACACATCAATACAAAATCAATATTATAATACCCTACAATCTAAAACAAATGCAGGCAACACGGTAAGTTTGCTCGAGACGCTATTGAATGTACTCAGCAAACAAGCGTTACGTTATGTGTTATCGCTACTAGTCATTGTATTTCCTGTTAGCGACAAGTTTGTGTGTTGCTTGATTTGGGTTTATTGTCTTACTGACAGTGTATCATAATTCAAAGCTAGATCAGCTGGAGAGTGTGGCGTTAAACCCTAATCAAACAAAAAATGATTAGCAGGTTTTTGCCACTATGATATATCACAGGCCAGCATAGTTGTTGCAGAAAAACTGTGGACAACGCGAACCCGCGACCGCGGATATGAATGGGTGTATGTGGGTCAGAAGCATTGACGGTCCGGAACGTCAGACGAGTCCGCCAGAGGCATCAGCAACTATCCGGTCCAGTAGTTATTTGATTGACCTCGCTGATAGAACTTTATTTACTTAACAAAACCTACTAATATATAAAAATATATGAATCAGAGTTCCAATATAATACATCATTACTTTTTCAGAAAGGAGTTTAACGTATCAGATATACCTTCATGTAGATCAGACATCAATATATGGAGACAAACAAATAAGACTTTCATTCATTTTTGTTTAAAATGTCATTACTACGAGTGATATTTGCAAATTCGTATAAACGTAGTTGATGGACGTAGATTACAAAATATAAAAACGGAAGTGATTTTATCAGGACAGTTTTGTGCACATAAAGTTCCTATAGGATATCGGCTAGATCTCTGTTTACCTCACTCAGCTGTACAGTTTTTGTAGAGACGACTCTCTAAGTCGGAATTAGGGCCCTAGATCAGGATGGACTAGTTTAAAGGAGTTGAAGCGTTCTCTCAATTAACAGCAGACCTTTCCACTGAGGGCATCGTCACTGAGGGCATCGTGCACCTCTGTGTATTTATTGTTCAGCTCTACCGTTTATAAAGAACACCTCACAGTATTGCTGATCCACGTTAGTGTGTACCGTTTGCTGCCTACGTCTGTCATATACACGAAACACTGATGAGAAAATGGACAACATACTAATCGCTGTTGACTGCACATTTAGTGTCATGCAATTAGAAAACAGCAAGACACATTATCAATTTACACGTTGTATACGTGGCGCTGTATGACAACTCATAACGTACTACATAGGGTATTGGTCATGGATTTTTATGTATTAAGAAAAAGCAGATCCTTGGGAAGTTTCGTAAGAAATATATTGTATTACCATGGATCCGCTTTAAAAACGATTGCAGTATTTGTGTGGGTCTTGGCAAATACAGATTTTAAGTAAACGTTGACAAATATTATTAATATGAATGAGTCTGCCACGCTTTTTTTAGTTAGGAATGTTTTATTGTCAAAATAAATAAAAACCTTGAATTATTAATCTCAAATATATGTTGTTACAATTTGATCCAACTAGTGTGCATACATATTTAAAGTACTTGTAATTATATGAAAAGTTTTGTTGATAGACTGATGTGGGCGACAGTTTGACGATGTGTTCAGTACTGACAGACATGATACTGTTTAATGACACAAAATACATATGGCTTCGTTTTGTCCTATCTCATGAAACAACGACTCTTTGGTTCCCTTGAACTCAGGAGGAAGAATAATTTTCTAACTTGATGAAAACATTACACATCTTGGTTCTGCTAGTTTGAATTACTTGTGGAATATACTACTATCATATAAATGAAATACCTTAAAGGACGACGTAAACCATGTATAAACCAATGTTTTCGGTTTATGGGTTTCAGCTCTGTATTTTCATATTATGACCAAGATATTGAATGATTCAATCTCATTTAATTATTAATGTTGTATTTAACGACCAGATAGTATGGATACCACATATTAGTTATTTTGCTACGAATATATCGTGGAACAATCGTTTCATTCATCACTTTACGCTTTCAGCTTGAGCGACAAGGTTGTAAATTCCTCCTATAGCAAGTATCAAACTACTGATATAAAAATGAATCCAATATTTGGTGTTTGTGAGCCAAGGTATGAAATTAAAGATGCAGACAAATTGTGTTAAGTGATTTGCAATTTTCACGCGAGTATATACTGCCCATCTATCTATGTTAAAGTCGAATGCAACGAACTGTTTATATTTGTAGCCATATATTGATTTGCAGCTTCAAACGTTTGTTTCATTTCTGTTAAACAAATTTTCAAGTGATGGATTTCGTGCCAAATACCTTATGAGTGTTTTCTTCCAATCGAACAATCTTTCGTACGGCTGGCGAGATCACTGTGTGTCGATAGGGTGTATGATTTGTCAATGATAGTTCAGCCTTTCAGACGAACAGTATGATATCTCATCAGTCTTCATGTGTTTGATGGTTGCCGATTTCTTTCAGAATGTCCATCTAGCTTCAGTCCATTCTATACTCCAAAGATGTCTGCAACGGTTTCCTTTCGCGAAATCACTTTACCATGTAGACACAGACGGGTTTTTTTTAAGAGAACCCGCATCCAACTATTCACTAGTTCTATTGACATTAAACGTTAGACGCTATACGTATGGCCTCTCTTAACAATAGACAATCGACTGAAGAATAGTTGACTTGGACAGATTGTTTCTAGTTAGGAATTCTTCAAGCACACTAGTCCGATGGAATGAATAAGAGGAGAACTGGATTCGGCTGATGTACATGTATGGCATCTTCCGAAATGTCATCTAGGCATCAGTTATACCTAAATCATTTTAAAGTAGAATAGACAACCTGCGTGTTACACTAAAATATTGATTTCGTATTTTTACTTGTAACAGATCTAAATGTCCCTTTTCGAGCTTTGTCTTTTATTGAACAACGAAATCAATACTACTGCTTGCGCAGTTGTTAACGCTTCATCTCTTAACATTTCTAGTCTGCCTTATTGTACGAAAGCGTTTTACAAATATTGATTTCGAGGCAACATTTTTTAGGTTTAGAATGTTTTATTTGTAGACATCAGTTGTCCCTAAATCATTTTGACGTAGAATAGACAACCTGCGTGTTACCCTAAAATATTGATTTCGTATTTTTACTTATAACCGATCTAAATGTCCCTTTTCATAATTCTCACATCCATGGACTACGAGAGCAGTCATAATACCAGTCAGAAATGAGATATCCATGCGTTTAACAATGCAATAGCATACGATATGTTGTTGGTCATTTACGTCACTTCCGGTTGGTTATTACAAACAATAATTCTGTTTCACTGTTTCCTGAGAGATTCTTTTTGTAAGGCAGTGGCTGGTAGAAAATTTGCCAGAAAATGCAACATCTGACAGATTAAATGTCTTGAGACTGTGCGTTACACGTTTTGCGCCACCCTATTACGAAAACGACCTTCAGTACGAATTGACGGAGCTAACAAAATTAAGTTAAAAAAAAATGTATTATGTATCGTGTGTGTTTCCATTTTACCCAGAACCATAAGCTCGTATAGTGCTATCGCGAAGCGCGAGGTGCCTCGACGCCAGACAGAAAGTAGGCAGGGTCGTCTTGCCTCGGGTCCAGCCAGTCTACAACGGGAGAAAGACGCTGATATTTTCACTGATCCCTGGCCCAGTATCAGTAAAGGTTACCCAGATAAATACCTTAAACTGAGTACTGATATGGAAAGTTTAAGTTCCCCATTCATACGAACACCTGTTAAATAAGGTTTTCTTTTCCATTTTGAGGGCATTTTTGTATTGATTTGTACGTTTTCAGTTCATAAGATCCGACTTTCAGGTCATTACACCATGCCAATGCTTGACTTCCGTGCGACTAGGCCTGTATTTGGACTGTAATTTACGAATCTGTAAGTATTTGCATCTAGGCCTACACACGGCCGTATCTGCCGTTCTCGAACTTAAATTTTTCTTCCTAGCTTCCAGTTCTTCCTTAGAATAATTTGGTACAACCATGTACGTAATAATTCTTCCTGATAGAAAAATGTGGAGAAGAACTGAACTCGGGATATGATAGATTTATCGTAGCTATAGCATATAAAAGGTGGTGTTATTGTGTGTCACTTGCACCACGAACGTCTCTTCCGGTTTGAAAAATTTTAATTACGGGCGTAATATTATTTAGTTTCTTGATCCGAGGGCTGTTAGGTTACTAGAATACTATGATAAAACAACCAAAACCCACTGTAAAATCGCATGCCTTCTCCTTTAATATCTTATTTTCTTCCACGGGTTTTACTCATCCGAAATATTATAATGTCGACACTAAAGTTGGATTGACAATTGACGTGCATAATCCATCTCGGGTATATAAACGCTAGTGCAAATACATCGGTCTGTTAACCTTACATTAGCCTACCACTGCTTCATTTATGCATGTTTACAACGCATACAATTTCATGCCAATGACATCCATGTACTTTTTATACATGACTACTTCACCACAGAACCGAGCAAAAATAAACCGTGAAAAAAATTGTAATGATCAAACGCTTTTTGTGTGTATTGGTAATCTCCACACTAAAGTTGGATTGACAATTTACGTCCATCATTTATCTCGGGTATATAAACGCTAGTGCACCACTGCTTCATTCAAGCATGTGTAAAACACATTAAATATCATGCCCATATAATCCATGTATTTTTCATACCGGACTACTTTAGGACGGAACTGAACCACGATAAAAAGTGAGCACAAAATTTAAAATTTCAAAGGCTTTTTGTGTGTTTTTCTCAAGAAATCTCAGCGTATATTTCAATTTCTTGCAAATTCGATTAAGTGTCCATTAAGTATTTCTTCATAAACCTGCCGGTTGATTAATGGTCTTTGAACTGTATTGATCAAAGACTAGATGTCGTGACTTGTCGTGATATATCTGTGCTCTGGGAAAGTATAAGTCATGCTATCCTGTAGCGGATCAACTGTGACAATCCAATTAACGTAAAGCAGCCAAAACTAACCATACTGTCACATAGCACTCATGGATAAACCGTAGCACTGCGTTCGACATCGAATCCGACGACATTTGTTGTATTATAGAAAAATCGACTTTGAAATGCGCATACTTTCCATGAAGACAATTACTCCCATGGCAATTTCCTTTTTTGACAAAAAAAATTCGGACGACGATTTTTTTGCCGATATTTGCTTTAAGTATTTCTTCTCTGCGCCTGTCCCAACGCATTTGTGGACTGGAAGACCATCTTTTTTCAACGAGATTGTGTACAATAATGGCTACTGCTACAAAAATACTATAAGATCCTGTAAGATTTGTCTGTAAGAGATGTGATTTTGGAACGTGTAAAAATGAAACTTACCAGATAGTGTATTATTCTGTCTTGATCATAATTGACAGCATGTAAAGTTAAAATTTGATGGTTTGATACCTGTAGATTTACTCACGGGTCTTTATATTAATATCATAGTTAAGTTTATATGAACACGTACATGTATGTAATAACCTACCGATAGCAATTTGAGCCACACTTCAGAGGATGCCGCTCTTAATACTGTGTATTTGTCCTCCCTGTATTGTCTGAAATTACTCGATTATGCATTGGAAATATAAGTTCACTAAAATGAAAGAAAAGACACAATTCAAGCTACAGTGAACGATCTTAAACTCAAATAACCGTTTGATCATTTTGGTTTGTATAAGTGAGACAAGTAGACCCTAATGTTAATACGACTATATTGCAGGACAGCTTTGGAACCGATTTATTCACACTACATCTTTACATACCAAATGCAATCCCAGTTTAAAGGTGGTATGTCAACACGTACGATCCCTCCAAAAGTAGCAATGTAGCATAAAAATCTAGTCATTTAGCGTTGCCACACAAGCAACACAAACAAAACTATACAATACTGCCAGTTAACACAGAAAAACATATTGGTCAGGCCTGTACTTTGGATATTATTTACCGAAGATAACACCACTTATTATTGCCTGTTTGCCCAACCTGAATACATAGGGCAATGCTTTCATTGTAAGTAATTGATATATTGTCCAATTCTCTGTACGACCCAGGCAAAGTCTTAATAGATGCTGCACGTAGCATTGGAAATCATTGAATGTCGATTTGCGAATTGAAACTCCAATGTATATATGGTCTTTAGTTGGCAGGAGATTTGCCTGTCATCATTTCTAAATTTGCAGTACCACAAGTGGGTAAACGGTATATATGGCGTAACCAATGTCAAACACACACATACATCAAGGGACACAGAAAAAAGGGCTACACTCAATTACAAATTGAGGTTAACGCAACAATAAATCTTGTAGAACAGATTTCTATTAAGCATTGTCCTCTGAGTGAAATGGAGAGAATACACATGAATGCAACATAATGGTGCCTTGTCAATGTTTCTCGTTCATTCGTGGAAGATGCCATTAAAACCAATGTGAGTTATATTAAAGTAGGACTCCCGGCAATGGCGTTGTAAATTTACTTAATTAAACCCAAAGTTCCCGGATTCGAATCGAATGTTTCACTCTTTGTTTATTTTATACATTGTCGTATGGGTCTATATGTAGCATTAACGTTACATGAACGGGCGGCTTAAGCTTCCTGTTGCACTGGTGTTTCACAGCTACATGTAAGGTGTACCATGGCGCTGGTTTGTTTGTTCGTTTTATTTGTTTTTCAATTGGATGCAAATGAGCTCTCCAGCAACCAATCAAATCAATCAATCAATTATTTCATTACTAGCCATATACTTGTTGTTTTCATATGTCATTGGACAAGCGGAATACACTGCTGCGGTATATTTGTTATTGCAGCTCACAGATTGTTGTCATTTTATGCCCTCAAAAATGTGCTAAGAGGCAAACAATAATAAAAACAAATGTCGTTTTATACGAATTTACACTGTTGAACACCAATAATTGTCTACTTCTTCCAAAAATATATCTGGAAGCAAACACGAGATTTAACTGCCTGGTAACATTGAGTGCGTTTCTCAATCATTATCTCAAAATCTGTTTAAGAATTCAAGCTGAAAATTTGAAAGTGTAGGTTCTTCATACCAAAAGTAACACGCCACGTGTGTGTTTTTTACAATATCAGGTGACAAAGCAACATGTATTAGAAATGTCACAATTTTTTCCCATTTTTTTTCGCCAAAAACGTTTAATACCCTTGCACAAAATGCAACTTGTCATTTTAGATCCTTTACCTGGTTCCCGATTGAATCTCAGTGGATATAACGTTTGCAAAGTTGTAGTCCAAAAGGCTCTTTTTCTTCGTGTTTCTGTTTGGCTCACGGCTTCGTAGGAAAGAATTTATGTTCCTTCGATCGGCATGATTTTAAAATGATCTTTAATTGATCGATCAGTAAGAGATGTTCAGCTATTGGGGATCTGAATCTTAACCTAATGGCGCTCAGACGGTGGTGGGCTCTAATCCGAAGTGGGTTTGTGGTTTTATAAGAATATTGCTTCAGACACGTCTTACAATTCATGAGATATACCACATTTTCTTAATTAAAACTGTCTTCCAAATAATATACGGTTTTCAAAGGAGGCTTTTTTTGGTGTGTAAGTATCTATCTTGCCTCACGTCTTCCTTTACGTTGAGGACCTCTCCGACACTATGACATGGCGACGAAGGTATTATCGTTCAGAAACTGAAACTAGGCCTTGACCTTAATTATAACTGTTCACTTGCTTGAGGGTTTGTGCTTAATTCCGCAAATTTGGGGCTAAACATGTTGTCAATATCACAACCTTTTATTCGCTAGTATATTTGGTTATCGAACTCGAAATCATTCCATTTCAAACGGAGTTCAAACAGTTCAATGTCTCAGTAGACGATTTTGGTGGCCAGGATAACTATCGGAAAAAGTCCTGTCTCAATATCGCTATTTATGTGCACAGATTCTACCTCAAGCGTCACTAAGGTGACATATTTCCAAACCTGACTGTGAGGCAACGTATTCAAAACGTCCTTAGCCCTATTGATCAAACCGGGATGTCTTGTTGGCAATTGGTTTGAGGTGGTAATCGATAAGTTCTGAGCAAGGGTAAGATTAGGAGTCTAAATCTGATATTATATGTCTAGCTGGGTTCATAAGACAGTTGAGGCCGTTTCATCTATGATTTGTGAATTTTAGAGAGAATGTCGAAAAATGGAAACGTATGTGAATAATATAATTTAACGCATACGCATTTTTGCGCAGACATCAGCGCATGATTGCGCATTTTCGGCCTAAACCTGTTCTATTACCCTGCACCACCCACTATAGATCCTGGATCCAAAATAAAATAATTGATATATAATACTGCCTGCTCATTACAACCATACCGCTATATAACTGCAATAAATACGGTGCCTTAAATGTCCACGAACATAAATTAA
The DNA here is from genome assembly GCA_034783855.1 of Mopalia kennerleyi. Classification (NCBI taxonomy): domain Eukaryota; kingdom Metazoa; phylum Mollusca; class Polyplacophora; order Chitonida; family Mopaliidae; genus Mopalia; species Mopalia kennerleyi. The sequence goes on along the minus strand of JAVFBX010006673.1, from coordinate 22,805 downwards.
AATGTATTTTGCATTTGACAAAACATTCTTCAAAAACAAGTCTTCCACCAGATGCAATGTTGTCTTTGTTTTTTATATTTAGCAAATCAATAAAAACAGATTTAAATTAGTGACAAGTCTAACGCACTTGATAAGTCAGAAGCTAGGTGACGTAGGCGTATGGGGAAGAAGACATTGTTCAAAACCCATACGGCTACGTCACAACCTCCAGTGAGAAAATCTGTATTGGCGTGATTTCTATTAATTCATACATAGTTGTTTTTTTCTTTGACATATAATTTAACACACTAAGCTTTATTCATTACCATACATGACCACAACAGACCAAAAACTTTACCGGTGTTCCTTTTCAATATCTCAACTAAAAGCCCTACACTCTGATTACATATTGGCTTTGCCTGCACTATACAATACAGCACAACAGGTTATTATATCTATATATTGAACTTATGTGTTAGTTAGCTCATGGCATTAAACAACGATTATGCAGGGATGTTCATGAGTTATGAAATACCTTTTAATTAAACAATATACCTACTTCAATTGCCATAATGCACATGCGGGCAATAATGGAAGTGACTTGATGCGTTCTAGTGTTTAATTATCTTATGAAATGCCTTCTTTAATAATGAATCATTTGCCTCACGTAATATTTTCATTTTAAAATTGGACTTTTGTGCATCTGGTCCATCATGGAGATTGGAATTTGTTCAACTGTTCACAGAATAATTATATATTTATCAGGTGATGTCAGAGCATTTGTCGTATATTGACTGAAGGTTTTATAATAGTTAACATGCTATGTATTGTTTAAAATGGTCTGAAAAGAGGTCTGTGCAGTATTTTGCTTCATACGCTTGTTGGTGCGAGTATCGTTGATGATCTTCAGATGCCGAGGACTACACCAATTCAATTTCGCTATAGCTGACTGGGAAAACATCTTTGTTAAAAAGCATAAGCTAACGTAGAAACAATGTGTCGATATATCGAATACAAATGAGCAAGGGATACGATAATGATTTTCTGACTGACTGGGACCATTGTCTCATTTAAGCTTCGATAGAGTGTAAAGTTCGGAGAGACACTATGTCGGTAGAAAATGAGAACAAACAATTCCTTGTCGTTGGTTGTTTGACTGACTGACTGACTGACTTGCTGGTTGGTTGGTTGGTTAGTTGAACAATAGGTATATTTACTTGTGTTTAAAGCTTGACTCAGCTTTTTTCCATTTATATGAGTTTTACAACAATAAGTAGCTCAACATAGACCAGCATATTATGAGAAAAGCTGAAATTATTGTTTCTCCAGTGCTAAGCACACAAATACATGACTGCACCGGAAACGTGCTGTCGTTAGCCAGCGGTTGTTTGAAGTCGACTGGGGATTGCTGGCAGTGATGGATCACAAATTGCCTAGTCGCCCGATACCTGCTTAAGGAGTGTCTTGTTGCAATGCCTTGATCTACCTTGGATTCCTCCTACAGTTAATAAACTCATCTGATGATTCAAATACACACCGTACCCATTGCATTTAAACACAATGCCATGGAGGTATTCAACTAGGAATAAAACTACCAAAGAACTGTCGCAAACCGGGGCTCGATTTTAGGTCGACAGTTAGTATCCTATCATAGCGGGGAATGTTTTGCTATAAATTATCAATTTACATTTATAAGACACATGACATTGGTTTAGTGCTTTTTTCGAATTAGGTATTTTAGGATGTTGGCCAGATGCATTGTACATTTAATTGCCAACAAGCAAGAGCCAAAACATTAGTTTTTCTGTTATTGATTGATCACAAATTAAAATATGACCTAATATGATGCATTGTACCGGTGTATTTAGTACTCGCCAAGGGCAAAGTGCCTGTTAAAGATAATTTTATTTTTCATACGGGCCACTTACATACATTGAACTATAAGTTATCGCCAGTTTGGCTTTATAAAGGGTAGTACTTTTTCCAGATTCCTAACCTGGGTTACCATGAACAAACGTGTATAATACGCAGTGGTGCGGAGACGGAAATAAAAATGAATTTACTTTAAAGAACTGCGAACATCTCTAGCAAACAAAACTGGTATTGACTGAATAGGCAAAACAAGCGCTCCACTAACCTGTATATAAGTGACAAGAAAGGTGGAATCGAAATTTATATGTCTGATGTTTCATTTTCAAACATGCGGCTCTATGTTCAATTATTCTTTGGGAATCAGAACTGAACCAGTTGTTTAATTATCTGAGTGCCTTGTTAACTGAATCACTGCATTCATGTCATGTCAGATGTTCAGCGTTGACTATATAATGACCGCTTCCACTTTCGCTTTGATCACTTTGATATTTGTTAAAGTTTTATCTCAAAGCCACAACGTGTTGTGATGATGTATAATTAGTGCTTCTAAATAGCAGTCAACGTAGCTGTTTGCATCTTCAGTGTTTTGTGTTATCTCCGGGTAAGCGATATATAAAATATAAACAAATTTGACAATAAAATATCACGTTCAGCAATTAGAGCGCTGCCACAGAGCAAGTGGCATATTACTGATAATTACATAATAAACAAGCTGCAATGCTTTGTGGTGTAGGATGTCTGTTGAATGGTCTGTGTTAATTCGTCTATAGAGTGCTAAACATATAAAGGGGTGTTATGTGTAATGACACAATCAATATATATTGCAACGTCATGAAAATCATACATACCCGTTAATTCATTGTGCATCTCTAGAAGTAAAAAGATAACCTTAGATTGTTTCTGCCCACCGCGATTTCTGCGAATGTTTTGTTTGAATTCTTATCATTTTTCTTTACTCGGCGAGCGGTTCACCTGTTTTTTTTTATCTCAGGGAAACCTTATTCCACAAGATTGAAAGAGTTAGCTGCACAAATAACGGATATGTAGATCGAAGCCAATCCAAACTGTGCGCAAGATATTGCTCTTCGTGATTTATGAAAGACAATATTTTCATAAAAATACAATCCGAGGAAGAGTTTACGGAAAAAAACCCCAGTAACTCCAACGGCAGCTCGGCGGTGTTATACCGATATTGAAACAAAGTCGTTGCAAATATTCGTAGAGTATACGAAGTTCCCGTACATATGTTTTTACAATTTTTCAAAACTATCACATGTAGCAATACACACTATAGTTTATCTGTTTTCAAAACAATCAAAATCAAGACTTATCGTGCGTCATACATGTACTCGGTTTAGGGACCACCAGACATAAATTATAGAAAGGAATGTGTATTAAGTCTTCTGACACTTTACAACAAACAATGGCTGAGAAATGTAAAGCACTTTAATTTTTGTTGATCACACTAAACTTCTGACATACTGAGATATATATTTTTAATTTTAATTATATCTACACAATCACAATTGGTTTGCCTGACACGTTGTGTCTTATCATTTTTTCTCTGCGCATGTGCACACAGGCGACAGTACAGGTACATCAGCTGTAGTAAGCATGCAGGCTTCTGCAAATCGACTTTCGGCTGGCAACACATATGGGGAAGTACGATGAGCGCAGGACAGCGCATTGGAGCCCGCCATAGCGCACCACAGGGCATAACAGCGGGTGAATAGCGAAATTACGTAATGCGTTAATTTGCGTTGTGATGTGATCACGCCTGCATACGCTAGCCACTAAGTCACGGTCGCGTGTTGTATGTCACGTAGAAGCAAAACATTCTTCATTTAGCAATACAGGAATTTACTTGTTTTCTCATTATCATTCAGGTACGAAATCTAAACTTGTTCATTGAACGTCATTAAATTAACGACAGTTCAATATCAGATTGTATGGAAACGGAAGAAAGGTTATCTTTAAGTTGCTGAATCGATTGTACAAGTTTATTCAATACTAATCATTTCTTTTAAATTAAATCAAATGGTCCACACAATGCCAATTTTGATTAAACTTGATTCCTCATAATACTTTTAATCACTTAAGCAGGGTTTAGCTTTTGAACAGCCTGGAGCACACAAAGATGCCGTTCAATATCATGGGTGGAATAGTGATCCCTCCCAGCAAAGCCTCCTCTGTTTAATAATTTCATGACTAGACCTCGATGTCAGGAATATAGCGGCCTTAATTTCATTTGTTCTACTGTCTTGCGAACTAGTAGCTTCTCAATGGCAGTCATTTCTGAGATTGTTGACTTAGGATTTTTATACCTCCTCGTGTTTGTTACATCGATATCACCTTTCGACATTCGACTCCATATTCTATCACAGATGTTATCTGGGTCAGCAAACTCAATGGAATATGAAATTGAATTCCCTTTTTTCAGCATGTCGGTAAGGATCATGTGTCGAGCATAATGGGTGCTTCACATTCCAAGTAGTATAAATTTGCCTGCTTTCAATTATTTGTTTTTACTTCTTAGCGTACTACTGAAAATCTCTCGCAGAAAACATAAGAAATGGAATTGTAAACGCAACTCATTAATCTGGAATACAGTAATGAACGATGAAATCAATTGAGCGGATGCATTAACCATGATCAGCAAACTGTTGCGATCAACATAACCTCATATATTTACTTTTTTTTATTCATGGTATAATTCTTTTTACTATGTCTACTATGGGAAACTAAGAAAATTGTTTTTTTAATATGATGTAAGATACAACATGCTTACTTTCAAACAACATACGTGCATGTCCTTCTCTGATATGATGTTATCATGTGTCGTTTCAAGAAATGTTGACTTGAACCCAAAATATTTTTTGCTGGAATCTTTATGTATTGTTACACACAATTAAGAATTGACATAACTTTAACAATATGCCGATTGATTTGTATAATGATTATGGCAGGTCTTTGGTTTTGACTTAATATATAAGCAGTTCTGCTCCATATATAGCTGTCATTACCAAACGCAACAAGGGATCCAATCCAGTGTGTCTTATGACAGAGGGGGCATAATTCTATAGGTGTTAAAGGCTGCATTTGACACGACTGAAATTCCAAAACCTCTGGAGTTGTTTTGAGTATATTAAAATAAAATTATATACATACATGCATACAAACAATGCACTTTTCTAGTGACTGATGTATACTGTCCTTAGCCAAAGGGCAGTTACCTCATGAAATTCTCGCCGCTATGAGTTTTATCTGAAATGTTACATATAATAGATCGATTGATTGGTTAAACTGATCGATTTCGTGTGGTATTTCGTGTATACATTATTACATTATGTTATTTGTTATGAGGGTAACTTTAATTGAATATTCACGTTATGTCATGGTTGGTTTTCCTATGTTTATATTAAACATGGTCTGCCACACTGCAACGACTGAGTATAGTTTCATATCTATTGGACGAATGATAATTTTTTTTTTTAATGGCATATATTTCAATTTGACAGCCTGTTTATTTGAAGATGTTGAATGTTATATGTGTAACTTGTACCACGTACATGCATAATTAGATTTTGAAAAAACTAAGAAATTGGGGGTAGGTTTATGTGTATGGATAGATAAATTGCACAGATATATACGGCTAACCTAAATTGCAAGCCTCTGGAATTCAATCGGCCGTTGCTGGCGAACATGTTACACGAGAAGCCTAGCCAGCTGACACGAGCTGTCCTGCGCTGTAAATCGCTGACATGCGCCGTAATGCACATTAATACGCTGTGGCGCACTGGAAGGCTTTAAGCACTGCTTTTTGGTGTGATCACGTCTGTACATGTACTTCGATGTTACTTTCACGGGATCGAGTCCGTCTGTCAACCATCAGCTATATGAGTCAGCCACACGTTGTGGCTCCAGCAATCGCGCGGGTGGTTTTTACAAGATTTCATCGCGGTTTTCGACCGTAATTAGAAAAGCAGCAATGTGAAGTGCACAATCCGCCGTAATATAAGTGAAATACCCCTGAGCCCGACATAACACCCCAATCAAACAAACGTTTTAAGTGACATACTATTGATGCAACTAATAGGGGGTATTATTTCAATAGAAGCCAGGAGATGGGTCGTCTTTTGTTTTTGCGTGTTTATTCTTGTCATTGATCAATTATCGGTTTACAGCGTGGAAATATGCACTGTTGCACAGTTGTGATGATTGCGCATTTTTAAAAAATATATATACATAGATGCATGTTTTCACTACAGAAGGGAACGAGGAACTAAAGAGGCGGAGGGAGGGGGTCGCAAGAAAATTAAAACCATGGTCTGTAGTTTTCACACAGTGAGTAAGGAACACTTTTCTTACTTGGAGGTATACTTTAATACGAATCGGGTAGGGTCTGAGCTACGGTCGCAGTCCAGTGTTCTTTTATTTATACAGATTATTTAATTTAACCCAGTGAAAAATGTGCATATTTGAGCCAAGGTTCGCCTGTCAAATGTAACTACGGCGGAAATGAATCGTCTTCTCTTTTGGGGCGTTTAAGACTGAATAGGCCGTTGAGAACAGATACAGGCCAAATAAAATTAATATGATATTTGTTACCAGAACACAGATACTCATTCAGATCACTTCAACTGGATAAAAAAACGTGATACTCAAAACACTGCAACAGTGTGGTTGATCATCTCTGCGGTTATTCACACTAACTGCAGAGAAATAATTAAAATCATCGCTGCTACAGCACATCCTATCTGGTGACCGTAGAAAACCTAACTGTTATTGCTTCCAGTGGGCAGTGACATTAGCCACATCATTAAATCGGCCTTTTAGAGAGCTTGTTATGTTTAGAAATTGTCTCGTTTGATGTTTGCGAGGCATGAACTGGTTTTCGATAAACCCTGATTTACTGGCAGTACTTAATAGCCATAATGGACTCATCGCCATTGTATTAATTATTTCTGGGAGATTTGTTGAGTTATCTGATCTCGTGGCTGGTAATAACAGTTCATATGTAGGGTCCCATTGCTAACATTATTCTATGCAGCTATTCTGTTCTCAATTTGAACAACCTTTGGTCACAATATAGCACATTACTAAGCTATTACAAACTGTTGTGTACTGTGTAAACATTAGATGATTTGATGTAGACTGAATACATGAAAGTCTTTTTCTCGCTGATTATTATCAGCTTCAGTTCGTATTTTATACTCAGGCGTAATAGGTGGATCGAAACTCGGTGGATCTGTTTGATCGAACTGAACAGACAAAACAAAGCGTATATATACGCTTATGACTATCACAGTGCAGCGTGCGATTGAGAGGGAGCTCCATGTTTCCCCATGGCTCTCAAATCTAAGGGACAATATGCAGCTTATCTGTATATTTGCCTCCTGTGCTTTGTCCTGTCTTGTCTTTGTTTGCTACCTGTGGGATCAAGGTTGGTTTCCTTCACCGTCTGGACTGGCTGGCACGCCGTCGTATGACTGAAATAACCTTAAGTACGGCGTTAAGCCCAAATCGAAAAAAAATCACTACGGTGCGTGTAAACATATGATCTAGGCACCGCCTTCATCTAACCCTTGTATTATTTCAATATAAGTCAGGAGATGGATCGTCTTTTGTTTTTGCGTGGTTATTCTTGATATTGATCTATTATCAGTTTACAGCGTGGAAATATGCACTGTTACACAGTTGTGATGATTGAGCATTTTTCAATAATATATATATATATTCATGTTTTCACTACAGAAGAGAACGGGGAACTAAAGAGCGGAGGGAGGGGGTCGCAAGAAAATTAGAACCATGGTCTGTAGTTTTCACACAGTGCGTAAGGAACACTTTTCTTACATTGAACGTATACTTTAATATGAATCGGGTAGGGCCTGAGCTACGCTCGCAGTCCATTGTTCTTTTATTTATACAGATTATTTAATATAACCTAGTGAAAAGGTCCAAATTTGAGCCAAGGTTCGCCTGTCAAATGTAACTACGGCGAAAATGAATCGTCTTCTCATTTGGGGCGTTTCAGACTGAACAGGCCGTTGGGAACAGATACAGGCCAAATAAAATTAATATGATATTTGTTACCAGAACACAGATACTAATTCAGACCACTTCAACTGGATAAAAAAAACGTGATACTCAAAAAAATGCAACAGTATGGTTGATCATCTCTGCGGTTATTCACACTTACTGCAGCGAAATAAATAAAATCATCGCTGCTACAGCACATCCTATCTGGTGACCGTAGAAAACCTAACTGTTATTGCTTCCAGTGGCAGTGACATTAGCCACATCATTAAACCGGCCTTTTAGAGAGCTTGTTATGTTAAGAAGTTGTCTCGCTTGATGTTTGCGAGCCATGAACTGGTTTTCGATAAACGCTGATTTACTGGCATTACTTAATAGCCATAATGGACTCATCGCCATTGTTTTAATTATTTCTGGGAGATTTGTTGAGTTATCTGATCTCATGGCTGGTAATAACAGTTCATATGTAGGCTACCATTGCTAACATTATTCCATGCAGCTATTCTGTTCTCAGTTTGAGCAGCCTTTGGTCACAATATAGCACATTACTAAGCTATTACAAACTGTTGTATACTGTGTAAACATTAGATGATTTGATGTAGACTGAATACATGAAAGTCTTTTTCTCGCTGATTATTATCAGCTTCAGTTCGTATTTTATACTCAGGCGTAATAGGTGGATCGAAACTCGGTGGATCTGTTTGATCGAACTGAACAGACAAAACAAAGCGTATATATACGCTTATGACTATCACAGTGCAGCGTGCGATTGAGAGGGAGCTCCATGTTTCCCCATGGCTCTCAAATCTAAGGGACAATATGCAGCTTATCTGTATATTTGCCTCCTGTGCTTTGTCCTGTCTTGTCTTTGTTTGCTACCTGTGGGATCAAGGTTGGTTTCCTTCACCGTTTGGACTGGCTGGCACGCCGTCGTATGACTGAAATAACCTTAAGTACGGCGTTAAGCCCAAATCGAATAAACAATCACTACGGTGCGTGTAAACATATGATCTAGGCACCGCCTTCATCTAACCCTTGTAACGGGCTGAAATGCGTACATGCATGAAGGTATTAACCTCCAATGGATTTAATCAATCTCCCCATGGGCTTGTTCTTTGAAATCTATCAGGAAATCAAATAGGCCAGATTGTTTGAGCACATCTTGTTTTAAGCTTGTGTTATTTTTTATTTACGTTATTCATCATAGGAGCTTATGTCCCTTTAGGCTTCTCTCAGCCAGGAACATAGTTCGTTTCAACACAATGCAATACCCCATAACTGGATGTGTTATATGGGAAATTAACGTAACATATGTATGTTTGCTTCGATTAACTTATGTTCTTTGTTGAATGAACACAACTTCCCTTAACCAAATATTGCACTTTCGAAATACAGATACATAGTCTCACACCTTTGATTTGTGATTGTCGAAATGTTTTTGGCTTCACTGTTTGATTGCATAACCACTCGCATTAGTGAACAGATTCCTGTTACAGGGGATTATGTTTTGATATTGGAGATAACTGAAAGAGGTTTGAATGAAAAATATGAGTGTTCAGCTCATTTTGGGACCGTAAAACATACGATTAACCTACTTAAATGTTGCTATGTTGCGCCAACTTATTTTGGCAAAAATCGTGTATAATATTAACGAACACGACAACCAATGACTGTTTATACAGCGTAGGCGAATCCGATAACGACAATTTATGACAGTTTTAGTTAATAGAGTAATAAGAATGTGACACGAAAGTGACCTGCCATTTGACATCGAATTATACAAGGAATTCAAGGTTATCAAGAAACCTCGTGCGGCAAAACTTGAGAACAATGAACTCTATGTAAACACCAGGGACAAATAAGCAGATAGAGTGGGAGTGTTCATTTACGAATACCTTTGCGGTACAAGCAACAGTACCCAAAACAAAAGTATTAAGATAGATAATGCAGCAATGCTAAACTATATTTTGGCCATTATTGCAGTTGACAACACTATAGCCGACGAAGAATTACCATCTCGTTCCCTATAGAAACGGAACGAGTACACGTGATCGATATTCCCTTTAAAATACTCACATATCACTGTGAAAATGATGATCATGACACAGAAAGCACAGGAGTTTATTTGTGAAAAATACAGGTTTGTTTTATCATCTCCCACTGTATTCCACACGTAAAGTAATGTCCTTATTAACTAATTGTGATAATTTATTTGTGAAAATTTAACACAAAGCAAAGGGAATTGAAGGATGGACAACCCCTTTGAGGGTAAACATTTTCATTTTTGTTATTTCTTTTATAGAAAATGTTTCCTGCTTTAGTGAAAAAAATATATGCAAATTCCCGTTAGTAGTCATTTTGAAAATTATGATTCAGTTTTTTGCAAGGGTACACACCTGGATGGATTTTGCATCATTTCCAAAACTTCATTTTTTTATTTCGGCTTAATTTATTTATCTATTAATGCAGATAGTCTAAATTGCGTAACTAATTATAGGAAAATTGCTGTAAAGAGAGAAGAATTAGGCAAAAACATACCGAATTTCACAGGGCTCAAATGATTTTTTAGAAAACATTGCTGAACAATTAAATTTTTCCAAAAGATGAAATATTAGAAATGTGCACAAACCATCCAGCTGTACACTTGCAAACAATGTAATCAACATTTTCAGTCTTAAAATTAAACATCTTGTAACTGGATTTTTTAAAATATAACTTTTTCAAAAAATGCAGGACAAACAAGAGAATGTGTTTATAACTTAATGAAAAAAATACTTTGAAGAGGTTTTCTATCCTAAACTATACTACATTCCGTTGCAGTCAAACACATACATTTATACAGCGGTAAATAATATTGAAACATGTTCAATAGCTTTGACGGAAACTTTGAGTACTCACAATGTACTTAATCTATGTGATACATATATCTAATGTGGCTATGTTGGCCACCAATGGTGATTGCAAGTGGGTTAATTAATCATTCAATTCAATGTCCATCAGGCACAACAATATTCCCTTGTAGTGTTGTCTGCACGATAATTTGAATGGTACGTTACCATTTTAGCATTTTGATGGATAAACCACATTATCGCGATGTTCCGGTTTCCCGGATCTCATCGGTGGTGGATTATGGAATCGAATGTCGACAAATTGTTATCGATGTAACAAATGCAAGACGGATAAAGTTTCCATGGCTGTCAAGGATCAATTTCAGAGTCCACATACGCGAAAATGACTATGGTAGTAAGAAACATTATGGCGACTACAAGAACGAATAATGTTCGAGTCAGGATTAATGAAACACGATACACGTATCCAACAATTTTGCAATTATCGGAGACTGCAAATTTGGGATAAACCCGCGCCATCCTGTTTGTTCTCGTGAGTCTATTGGCTGATCTATATTCCTAGGCAAACACTCTTTGAGAAATCTTGCTATAATGGAACCCTTAAAGGAACTTCATTATGGCTCTGGTGGAACTCTTTTTGGTTCTGTATGGAACCCTCAAAGCATCTGTTCCAAATAATTATCCCATGCTTGCTGTATCTAAGAACTGTTTTTGTTGTGATGGTTCCTTATAGAATGATACTCGTTTGGAAAGAACAGTCAAACAGCCATTAGTTGTAAGAGAGCAGTTACGGAAAAATCACGTTGCTTAATATATGCAATGTTAGTCAATATAAAATAGAACCAATATTAAATTGGTCAGTAGCTTAATAACAAATGCATCTATCTGCTGCTCTAGGATTCCATTACATGCTCCAGGTGTAAGTAATATATAGTTGTAATTTCCCGAGCGCTAGACAATTGTGCCGTAATTTACCGAATTTTTAATATAACCACATTCAAAATGGTTCTCGTTACGGGCAATCGGTTTGTACGCAATGTCGTGGCGGTAAGATGGGATTGTTTTATTGAACTGTAATCCACTTGGAGACTGAGCTCGGTTCGTCAGTGTTCTTCAAAGGCCGATTCTACTGCAAAATCCTGCTTAAGTTATTTGAATTCGTCTGCTGGGTCCAATGCAAGCGGTATTGATTGATTTTAACAAAGTATTTTCCGCACTCACCCAGGCGAGCATTAAACGATACGGGATCTTACATGATTTTCTTTTGACGAGAGAATAAGAATTGCTACATTTCCTTTAGTTCGTCCCGAAATTCTAAATATTTATCCCGACGATTAGAACAGATTTCGTCTTCTTTGAGATTTTTCACATGGCCTTTTCCTTCTATTCTGTGACGATATATATACATTATTTTAACTTGAAATAAATTTCAACAAAGAAAAAACCCTGCTCAATCTGTTATTTGAATATCATTTTCAATCTCAACTGTTCTCTAATCTTGCCTGGGGTCACTCGATCAATTCTGTGTTCCGCACACGAATACACATTGATTCGCGCCCGAATAAACTCAGATTCGCATTGAATTATTGAATTCAAGACATTTGACGCGACAAAAAAAATAACAGATAACCATACTGCCTGTGTTTATAGATATATAAATAATGATCTTTATTATCTATAATAAGCAAAACACGTTGCCACAACAGTTCCAGTCGTGTATTTCAAACTACAGGCATTGTATGCACAAAGGAATGATGACAACACAATCAAAGGTGTGGATACAATAAGTTATACTGCATTTTAATTGTATAATAAGGCATCATTTCTAACCGGAGTATTTGCTCTGTTGTATATGGTATAACTAAAGTAAATATTGTGCCTTCGTGTCTCCACTGAAATGCATACAATTTGATTACAGACGTATATTGCCTGCTGTCCGAAGTACAGCACAGGACGTTCAAACGTTATTCTGTGGAAATTCAATTGCCGTAATGCACCTGTGGTCAAAATGCAATTTATTTGATGTGTTCCATTTGTTTAAGTGTCTGGAAAAATGTTTTTTGAAACCTGAATATTCTGTTCCGATGTTTATTATATAACTAAAGTAAATATGGTGCTTTTGTGTCTCCAGTGAGAGACGTAGAATATGATTAGAAAGGCTTATTTCCTGCAGATCAAAGTACAACATTTGGCGTTCAACAGATATTCCGTTTTGATGCTCTGGAGTTATAAAATAATCTTTTCATTAAACAATATATGTGTGTGGAAATTTAATTGGCATAATGCACTTGCGGCAAAATGAAATTGATTTGATGTGCTCCATGTGTTTAAGTGTTTGGAGAATGAGCTTTTGAACTAATTTATCAATTACCTCACGTAATGTTTACATTTTAAAATAGGAGTCCGTTCGCCCAGGAAGAATAGACTATGTTCACAGAACAATTCGATATTGATTAGGTGCAGCAAGAAGTCATGCCGTGTATTGTTTGCATTTTCTTGTAAAGATTAATAGGCTATTAAATGTTTTGAATGGGACGACAAAGGTCTGTTCGTCGCTGTTTTTGTAAGCTTTTAATATCGTTTCAAAATTGGACTATCGTGAATCTGTTCGAGCAGGAAGAATACCGGTGCAATATTTTCACAGAATAATTCCATATTGGTTAGTTGCAGGAGGAATTCATGCCTTGTATTTTTTAATGCTTTCTTTTCCATGATAAAATGCTATAAAATATTGTGATTAGGATGAAAATAGTATCTTCTGCCTTTTTGTCTAAGCTTGTTGGCGAGAAGTATCACAGAAGATGTCCTTATGCCCAAGATAACAGGAATTCCACTTCAATATAACGGATTTCGGAAACGTTTGAGTTGAATTACATAATCTAACGTCTATCGATTAATTTTTGTGTTTTTTAGAAAGTAAAGATTAACAGTATTTTCGTTTTTTTGGGATAACACTTTCTTAGTTTGAACAGATTGTAGTTCAGAAAATTGTGCAAGTTGAAACCCGCCTGGGAATCGAACCCACGACCCTCAGAGTTAGGCACCGAATCGCCAGCAGTAAATGCCGGCCACCTAGACTACTCAGCCTTTTACAAAATAGAAGGTTAGCCAGCTGGGGTCTAGATAGCGGACATTCACTACCCAATATTCCCATTCACTGAATGCAATGAATAATTTTTGTCTCTTGAGTGGTCTAGGTGGCCGTCATTTACTGCTGGCGATTCAGTGCCTAACTCTGGGCGTCGTCGGTTCGATTCCCGGACGGGTTTCAACCGGCAAAATTTTCTGAACTAGAATTTGTTCAAACTAAGAAAGTGTTTTCCCAAAATAACGAAAATACTGATAATCTAACGTGGACAAATACAGGTATCCCGTGGATATGATCAAAGCTCTCTAACTGACCGCGACATATTGATCAGTTGACTCCAGGTTGGATAGGCCTTATGCATGTGGAGCTTCAGAACAGCTTGTCTTTGACCTACTGACTTATTGCTCCATTGATTGACTTATTGATTGGGTGCTCGGTTTATTGATTGATTGCTCAGTTGATTCATTTATGTTCGATTGTTATATTGATTGAGTGATAGGTCAATACTGTGTTTGATTCAATGATTTAATAAATTATCCTTAAAGCCGAGCTTCAAATTAAACAATGTATTGGTCAATGATGTGTTTCAATAGAAAGTACATCAACTGGGTCAAACATATTATGTGAACAGTGTTGTTGCGTTGAAAAATAATGCTCCTCAAGTGCCACCAGGCCGTGTGGAGCGAAATTTTCTTAGTCATAGTGTGCTTAAGTAAGACGTTTACTCCAGCAACACACAAACTGGTAACGCTTGTTGTGAATGATCGCTATTTTTAGTTTTAGTTCAGAGATGATTGGTTTCTGAAAACCCATGTTTCAAAATTAGTCGACCTCCAGTATATGTGGCGGAATCAGATGATGTGGTTTTGACAATCGCAAAGATGGTTCTTGCGAGATGTCTTGGCCGTTTGTCCAATGCATTCAATTAGGTCAGATTGAGCAATGTTCATATTGGTGAAATAAATCTTAGCACGACGCTAACTCTCAAATTAAACAAGAAAAAAAAACTGTTTCAATGATTTCTGTCGCTTCGAGACCATTCGAAAGTATTGTAATGGCTAAAAATGCAAACCCTGTCGAATGGTTTTAAACTGGACACTTCCCGAAGGAGCACACCAATCACAGCGGATATTTAACCTTCAAATGAAATCATATTTCCTTTAGACAAAAGAATGTTATTAACGAAAGATATGCAAAGCTGGTAATCGACAAGTGTATCACCAAAGCACCAGTGATCAATTCCTAATTCTATTGTATGCTGTGATTCCGCCTGAATTATACGGTATTGATGTTTAAGCATCTCTATTTCTGTTTATCAAACAATGATCTATTTTGCCGTTGCTTGGAGATGTCAGTTTGTTATTTTTTGTTAAGTTCATTGCCAGAAAAATGTCGAACTATATTACACAAATCCAAGGAAAATGCGACGATTAGGATCAATTTAATTGAATATTTTGTTACGACAACAACTCTCTTTCTTATGTTTTCATCAGTATGGCATCTTTTGTTTCGTTGAATTCGGACATCTTGGCAAGAAGAAACTCTTTTTATGCTGGACACATGACACCAAGAGGCTTTCATGACTGAACAAGAACCGAATAATTTTCTTATGTCAATGAATTGTCTGACCTCGAAAGGAAAGCATATGTCTTCCGCTTCTATGCATTTGAACTTCGTTGAAAGAAAACAACTGATGGTCAAACCAAGATGCTGACATATTAGGGAATTCAATTTCATATTCCATTGGGTTTGCTGACCCGGATTATATCTGTGCTGGAGTATAGAGACTTATGACGTACAATTGACATCGCTGTAGCAAATACAATGTACAAGAGGGATTAAGTTTCAATTGCTGCCAGAGATCAATTTCAAGATCACAAAATTTGGAAATGACTCCGGCATTCAGAAATATCATGCCCGGAGAACATCAAAACAAATAAACGTAGGCAGCTCTATTCTTGAAGTCGACATCTGGTCGAGTTCGGATTAAACAGAGAAGCATTTCCTGAGAGAGATCATTATTCCACCCATGAGACTGGGCTCTGTCTGTTTTCCAGTTACCTTCAATAGGCTGTTCAACAGCAAAACCCTGCTCAAGATTGGATTTCTTGTCAGGGTCAAATTCAAGCAGTATTGATGCAGCACTCAAGTAGGCGGTCATTCAAACCTACGGGATCGTACATGATATTATTTTGACCAGGCAATGGTAATGACGACTTTTTAAAATGTTAGTCCTGACACTCTAAATATGTATCAAGTTGATCAGTACAGTTTACGACTTATTTGCAATGTATGCACAAGGTTTTTTGTTGCTTTTTCTCTATTGGCGAAATACGTGAATTATGTGAAATTTAAATCAGGTTCCATAAAAATAAGTGGCCCCTCTTTACATAACTTTTTAATAAAGCTGTTCTCATCTCTTCAAAATGACCTGCAAAATCGTACACGGTTATTAGGCTATTTACAGTTTACATACATGCTATATACATTTTAAAAGCTACAAGAAGTCCCCTTAATTTGAAGTTTTAATAAATTTGAGTTGTCGTTTAAAGTTAATAGATCCCTTGTCCCAATGACTATAATACATGTCTATATATACAAATAAAAGCACTACAGGTGTGTAAACAACGATGATTGGTTTGAGATTATGCACAGAGTGAGCTTAACCGCTGTGTTTTTAACCAATACAAATGAGATCACCACAGGTGTGAAAGGCAGTAATGACTGGCTTGAGATGGTAAGTATACATAAAAAGCTTGCAGCTTAACATTGTCGACAAAGCAGCTAAATGCAGTCTAACAAGAACCAAAACAGATGTGTTAGCTGGATTAGGAGTAAGTGAAATAAACTCAATAATAACAATGAAAGTACTTAACAAAAGTTTTAGGGGAGAACAAAAGGGACAAGGAATATCATGGGCGTTGGTTATATGACATCTTATGTAAAAAAACAATAAATAACCGCCCATTTAAATTAGCTAATAAACGAGATGATATCATTATAACTCGTTTACGCCTTGGGAAAACAGGATTAAAAGCACATGTAGTAAAACTCATCAAAAACATCATCGGTCTGTTCCGGATGTAACAAAGAGGAAGAAACACTAGAGCATATAGTTGTCAAGTGCCATAAATCTGAAAACGAAAGGAGGATACTCGAACACGATTTAAATAAATGTAATATTCCACCAACACTGCCTGCTAACCTAAATCCTAAACGAGACAACATTAAACATGTATACGAGCATATATACAATCTCTTTGATTATTTAAAATCATTTAATTATTTAAAATCTATCGGATATTACAATATAATATAATATGATACATAATTTAAAACACAGCGATAAATCTCATCCCGAACAGGTGGTGTGGCACCGGAGATACCATGTTCCGTATGGGCCGTGTGTGATAACGCACATAAATTAGCCTATATGACATTTTGAAAACAAACACAAACCATAAACAGGGGAGCACGAAATACTCGATTAAACAAATGTTCAACAACCCATATAATGAAGCGAGGCAGCGGAGATACCATGTTCTTTGTGGGCCGCGTGTCACGCTGTCCTTGAGGGGAAGGAATCCTATTCTATTCCACCTTTACAACATAAACAAGATAAAAATAAAAGTAACCAAAATCAATGAAACAAACATTGTATCATCTTACTAATCTAAGAGATGTAAGGAGGCGGAGATACCATGTTCCGTGTGGGCCTCATGTAATACTCGCTTAAATCAATTTCACAAAGAATTCTCCATTTTAATTGCTCACTTTTTTTGTTAAATTGTGTTATTAATGTTAATGTTATTAGTATTACTGTTGTTATTTTTATTATTATTATTATTATATTACCATCATGCTCATTGATATATTGTTGTTACTATTCATTTTTGTGTTAAAATTATGTGATATTCCTATGCTACACACAGTATCCATCTCTTTACAGACACCAAAAGTAACACACTACAGACTGACTAACGCAAGAGGAAAATGTCGAACTGGCTATACCCATGACTGTACCACCAGACGGGGAGACCGTTTTATACTACATGTGATCCCTTGAACTCTGCATGAAACACTAAACTCAACTACAGTCTGAAGACCTGCAGGCTGCCCCTTATGCTCACATAGAGCAGTGTTACAGGCACAGATTTCTACTGGTTCCGATGCAGTTTCTTCATAACTCCAATTGCTCTTGGGATAGAGAATAACCAGCAACATAATGACACATTCTCTATCCCCAGGAACCTGACGTCTCTTTCTGAAAGGCTCTGTGAACAAAGGACGGGGAATCTACATGTAAAATAACTATTAATGTCAACTAGAATAAAATTTAATGTAGTATACACTGTAAATAAAATGTACATAATTTATATTGTAAGTAGATTATATCTTTGTTTTAAGATTTAACAATATCTACACTAAAACATTTAAGTTATCTATTGTAATTTTAATAATTTATCGTTATTAAGTTTTTTCTCGTTTTTAAATTAAATATGGCTATGTAAATGAAATTAAAAACAAATTATTGTCAACATATACAGAGAAAATTAAGTTTGTGATTGACGGGCCGCGAAATACATCATGGGAAGCGGCCCTAAAAGCACAATTTAAACAATAACAGATACATGATTATTATAATACAGTTAGAATATACTTTCAAGCAAAAAAAGCAGAGGTATGGTGATT
This sequence comes from Mopalia kennerleyi, assembly GCA_034783855.1. Classification (NCBI taxonomy): domain Eukaryota; kingdom Metazoa; phylum Mollusca; class Polyplacophora; order Chitonida; family Mopaliidae; genus Mopalia; species Mopalia kennerleyi. The sequence goes on along the minus strand of JAVFBX010006673.1, from coordinate 4,289 downwards.
ATACAATTGTGTAGACTGATAATATTGTAAGAAAACTATAGATACGGGGTTGAAGTTAGGTTAACGAAAAACAGCATTTATCAGGTCATCGTATGCAGACGGCATGTAAAAGTCTACGTCTATGTTCAATTCTGCTAAGCTCTGTTCAAAACGCCCACCAACTGGTTAGCTACGATTCACATCGATTTTTTAAAAAATATACACATCTTGCTGAAATAAATACACCTTTTGATTGGATAATGGTTTAGTGGCGTACGAAATCACAATAAAATGGCAATAATCGCTTTAGTTTCCTTGCTTGATTGCTTGGGATTTAACGTCGTACTAGGATATTCCACATAGTTATTCCGTGCAAAACTTTGCAATCCCTGATCTAGATCCCTGTGGCACAAAATAGGCTTGGTATTAACTTTACTACCAAACGTTATGCATATTTCCCTTTCGCTTTGTTCAGCTTTATATTGCTGACTGACCACCTGGCTGTTAAATTCCAATGTGTTCCAGGTGTGTTGTCGTCACTCAGTACGGAAGGAACTGCATGTTTCCATTAGGTGGAAATATAGAGCAAATTGGGTAGGGTCGTAAGTACGCTCACTCATCGGCGGCTTCAGATTTATACAAATCATTTTGCATTAACCTGTTGAAACATGGTCAAGTTGTTACTGAGGGTGGCCAGTCATGGTTATCTATGAAGGAAATCAATTATGTCCTGTCATTTAGCAGTGTGTCAGACGGCATTCTTTAATATTGTATCTAAGTTTACTGTCATCAGGAACCAATGAAAGGCAATGAATATTTAGACCATAAACGGTTAATAAAGTCTTTTTATTGGTTGTTTTAAATTTAAACCGAATTACATCAACAAAAGATAAAAAACAAAACCGTTAAAAACCAAAACACATCTTCAAAGGGAACATGGGTTTATATAATCTGGTTAGTGAGAGAAGTCAGATTTGTTCCAACAACAAAGGCTCAAACAGAAATCATACATTAAGAAATTATTCACTTTTGATTTTGGGGAGCCATTAAATGTTTTCGCTAAACACTCATTTACTGGACAAATCGTCTTGATTTGATTTCTGGAGGATTCGTTGAGGTTTCTACAGTTCAAGCCATGTATTCTGTATTTTCAGACTACATGCATAGTATGCACAAAGGAATGATGAGAACACAATCATCGACGTGAATACATTAAATTCTACTGCATTTCATTAGCATAATTAGGCTTCATTTCCAACATGAGTATTCTGCTCTAATGTACATTGTATAACTGCAGAAAATATGGTGCCCCTGATATATACTATCTGCTTAGAGAGGGGTATTGCCTGCAGTCCACAGTACAACAAATGCCGTTCAACAGAGAGTCTATTTGGTAGCTCTGGGGTTACAAATAAAGCTTTTAATAAAACATTACCCGTGTGTGGGAATTCAATTGCCATAATGCACCTGGGGGCAAAACGCAATTGATTGTATGTTTTCCAAGTGTTTAAATATCTTAAGAATGGCTTTTGGAATACTCTCTCTTGTAGTATGGCCTCGTTTCCAGCCTGAGTATTCTGCTCTGATGTTTATTATAACTGAAGTAAATATGGTGCCTTTGTGTCTCCAATGAGAGACGTACAATCTGATAAGAGTCGTGTACTGCCTGCAGTCCTCAGTACAACACATGGCGTTCAACAGATATTCTGGTTTGATGCTCTGGAGTTATAAAATAATCTTTTAATAAACAAATATGTGTGTAGAAATTCAATTGTCATAATGCACCTGGGGGCAAACTGAAATTGATTGGATGTGTTCCTTGTGTTAGTGTTTTGGAGAATGGGCTTTGGAAATAATTTATCAATTACTACACGTTACGTTTACATTTTAATATGGGAGTCCGTTCTATCAGGAAGAATATAATATGTTCAAGGAATAATTCGATATTGATTAGGTGCAGCAAGAAGTCATTCCGCGTATTGTTTCGATGCCATTTTTTCAAGATTAAAAGGCTATACAATGTTCTGAATGGGACGAAAATTGTCTGTTGATCGTTTGTTTTTCTCAGATTATATATTTTCCTTAAATTCAACTTTCGGGATTCCGTTCGATTATGAAGATTACCAGTGCCATATATTCACAGAATAATGTGATACCTGAAATCAATGGCATTGATAGGAAATGATTATAGGTCACTCGTTCCATTTACATCGTAAACTTTGACAAGTATGTCCCTTTGCCATAACAAATTTAATCTTTTAACTAAGCCATTGGCAGGAAAAACTAGATTTAAGAAAGTATATTTTCTATGTACCAAGGTCGTTAATTCATTATTCTAATATAATGTTGTTCGTATCTACATTCTGCATGTTTGTTTAGTTCATTTTAAGACCCTGACACCTACAATTAACCGACTCAAATTTTGCTATGTCACGCCCACTTATTTTGTATTAATACGCGTTGTCAATATTCATGTGTAATGTTAACAAGCAATGGCAGTTAATTCAGCAGAGGCGAATCAGATAACGAGAATTCATGACAGATTTAGTGAATAATAAAATAAGAATGCGTCACGAAGAAGCTGATACAGTGCAAATGTTAATATATATAAACATAAACACGTTTGTGACATACGCAACAGTACCTCAAAGAAAAGTATTAATCTATGTTATGTGGCAATGCTAAACTAGATTATAGACAATGTTGTGGTTGACAGCACACTCTCGAATTATTAAATACTAAAATCTAGAAACACATTTCATCAGAAAAACCAGTGCCATTCTGTTCTTTTTCTGGATTCGCATGGATGATCTCTATTCCTAGGCCCACACTCTTAGAAAAATATGGCTCTAATAGAACCCTTTATGGTTCTTTGGCCATGACTCTTATGTGCCAGATTTGGGCTCTGTTTAAAACCATCACAATAACTGTTCCAATTTTTTTTTATATGAAAGAACCTTTTTTGTCGTAACGGTTCCTTATAGAATGATACCCGTTTGTAAAGAGCCCTAAAAAAACCCATTAATTCTTAAAGTTCATTTATAGATAATTCCAGTTGCTCCAGGTGTAATTAATACATAGCTGTTATCCCGAACGATGGATAATTGTGACATCATTTACTGAATATTTAATTTAACTGCATTCAAAATGGTTATTGTTTACGGCCAAACGGCCTGTATGCCAAGTCGTGGCGGTAAGTAGGTGGTTGTTTTGTTGAAATGTAATCCACCTTGGAGACTGAATTCGGTTCGGCAGTGTTCTTCTAAAGGCGGCTGTACAGCAAAATACTGCTTAAGCTATTGTAATTCGTCTGAGGGATCCAATTCAAGCAGTATTGATTGTTGTTAACAGAGTATTTCCGCCCCTACGCAGGCGAGAATTAAACGCTACGGGATCTTACATGATTTTCTTTTGAGGAGAGGATGGGAATGGCCAAATTTCCTTTAGTTCGTCCCGGGAAATTCTAATGAAGTATCCAGTTGATTAGAACAGATTTCGTCTTATTTGAGGTTTTTCACATGTTTTCATTTACATCAGTTCGGTGTTGCCGAAGTGCGTGAATTATTTTAATTACAATTTGTTGAGTTATCTGATGTGTTGTCTGGTAATACATTTAATAACAATTTATATGTAGGCTATCATGGCTAACATTGTTATATACAGCTATTCCGTTATCAATTGGAGGAATTAGCATGTAGTCATAATATATAGAGGATCTGTAATGAGTGACCCGGATATATCAAATGTATGAAACAAGGGTAGAAATGTTCATTAATTCCGAGCTTTCGGCTGTATTACACTGAAATATACCTATTTAAGGGACAAGCACATTATTAAGATTTTGTAAAAATATGTACATTTGATGAGTTCATGTAGACTGAATAAAGTTAGGCGTTTGTCTTCTTGATTATTATCAAAGGCGTTGAGGGTTTTTTCTTCCACACTTTGGGCTGTTAGCCTTTCATATGAAGTAGATAAAACAAGTACGACATTAAACCTAAGTCAAACAAACAACGAGTTTGTTGTCATCGTATTAATCGAATTGACACGTGACACCAAATGAGTATATACCCTAATGACCGTGACGGTGTAGTGGGTGGTTAGGGAACTTATGTTGTCCTGATGCTCTCAGAGTTTAAATAAGGGCCAAGGTGTGGCAGATATGTTTGCGATATATCCGTATTGTTGCCTGTGGTTGTCCTGTATTGTTCTTGGTTGTTACCAAAGGCGTTCAGGGTGATTTCTTCCACGCTTTGGGCTGGTAGTCTGTCATATAAATGAAATTAAAATAAGTACGACATTAAACCTAG
>JAVFBX010006562.1:0-18704 GCA_034783855.1 Mopalia kennerleyi | reverse complement strand
ATGACGTCACAACATTCCACGGGCGTTCTGACCATTACTACATATTAACGTTGAACCCTTCTTTATCAGTAGTCCGGTGCCAAATCGGCACCGGACTACTGATAACGCTTAAAATAATTACTACATGGTAACGTTACACTGTTCCTTATTATGTAATCGCCAATACGATCTGAGCATTAAAATGTCAATAGCGGATTCAACTTTGGCCTTCAGCATATCCTGACGTAATCTAATAGCTGAAAAAATTTAATAGCGCTTCAAGCAATTGACCCCTAGTGGGAAGAATTTAGTCTTGACCAAAACTATTGACATATTAGACAAATGTCTTAAGGCAATGTCCTGTGACCGGTTGGTCGAAGCGCTCCTACATTTAATCCTCTATTAGATGACATGACGCCATGTTGAAGGTCTAACTCTAACCCGGTATTAACAATTTATCTGGTTTAAGTTGCTAATCGTTTATCAGTTTATGGGTCGGTTCATTCAATGGCGGCGGTCTATTAAAGCAATTAGTACACGAATACAAATGATGTTCATGCGCCAATGTCTCGTCTACAGGAAAGTAAATTCTCACTGGAATTCATGAACTCCGAAGAAGAAGGATGTGATTACGACTGTATAATTGTAAAGCTTAAAGTTTGACGAAGAACTCTTCTGGACTAGAATAAAGAGAAATGCATTGTCTTGTATAGAATATTCGCTATGTATTTTTTTCACAGGAAATCTGATCTATTTTCAATTATGTTCATAAAATAATCTCTATGATCCATTTATTTGCTCATTATAATATCCATCTCCCTATTGATTGTTTCGACCAAAAGTCTCTCGCACAAATGGTTGTGTCTGTAAGATTCATTGAACCAAAACATTTAGGATTAAGTCGAACTCCGAGACTTTCTTTTTATCGATTTTGACCAATCCGAATCCGACAGACTTTGTCGATGACTGGACGATATACTTGAAAGTGTTGGATGTTGAATTTGTCCTGCCAACACAGCTCTTGGTAATTTATTGTAACCAACGTCATATACATCCAATTGTTCCGCGGGCTCTGGGAGCCAGGTATTGCGTAATGTCTTTCTTCTCCAACTTTTCTCAGATATTTTTGTTTCCTCAGCACGTTTCGTTGATCCCGGTTTTTGCTGGCTTTGCGCTGAAGATAGATATGGACCAATACCATTCTTATTGGCACCTTTCCTCATAATACACTTCCAAGCGGCGAAGAAAACGATGGCACCCAGGAAGATACAGGCCAAAGATATACCCAGGATAAGTCCTGTATTAGAACACGAGTTGGTTGCTGTAAAGACAAGGAAAAGTCAATAAAATATTAAAATGTTGACGAGGTGTCTATGAACGGGCTGTCTTAAACATGTAATCCTAAAAAAGCAGCCAAGGAAACTAAAAATCAGCCTACCAGTTTGCTGACGGTTGGATATTGATAGTGTTTGAACATCAAAAATGCCCTGTTGAGCGATAACAGTCATATTTGACACTTATATCGGCCGTGGAGCCGGGCTTCACCCTCCTTACTTGCTGTAGAGAGCAAAACTAGAGAGAGGGAAGGGGAAGTTTTTTAGGAGTAGATCTTTGTGATATCGAGTTAAGTTTAAGGTCTGTCCACGTAAAGGTAGACCTGGGGACACAGCCATGCTGGTATTTAAAAATCAGGGACGACTTTGGGAAAACTAATGAGATTTTCTGGCTGCAATTGCAAATTCTACATTCACATCTGGCGATAGTGTGGTAAAACCGAAATACTGGGAGTGAGTCTCTTTATCCAATAGAAACTCGGAGACATTGAGTTCAAGGTGTTCCCTTAAAGAGCGAATGACGTCATATAGATTGTCACTGACTGGCAACATTCCATGAACATATCTACAAGGTACAACTTTTCATTGGTAACTGGCGTGTTTTTGTCGTGGTTGTATCCTTTAATGGAATTGAATAGTGTGACATATTTATGAGATTTATTATACATTGTTAAATTTGAACAAGTTTAAATATAAACACATTTTCGATTCATGCACGACCAGCTGTAGTTAATCCTCTCCCTCCCTCCCCCGCACGGATATTAACATAGGCCTGCCCTAATCGAATGCTTTCGACTCCTCTATTATGATGAGTCGGAACTGAATTGTTTGTATTTAAAGCCAAAAAGGCTACAAATGTTATATTTGTTTTAATTAGGCAAACAAAATAAATTAATGATGTGCTAGAATGCGACTTCGCCTTATTCCAAAAACATGGGCAATTCTTTTTATTTGCAGTTAACAAACATTTATTTCTTAAATATGTTACATTGCTTTGGGAAGGTCATAAAACGCAGAAACATAACGAACCGTTATTTTCCGAAGTGAACTGGACGGTCATCGAAGTAGCCTCACTCTGTATAGTGGCTGTGAAAGCTAACAGGGTAACAACACATGCTTGTTCGCACTGCTTTCCTGGTAAATGGAAACTGGTTTCGTCTGCTGATATGTTGTAAACTATCTCTTTTGTGCTGGTTTGAGGACGAAGTGTCACAATATACCCTATGTACAGAGAAACACGGTTTATTTAGTGGAAGACAATGGGATTCCGCTGTAATTGTCTAGATTGTGATATTGTTGCGTTACACTGGTAGTATGGCTCACATACAGATGTTATAAGGTTGGAAGACAACATTGTGTTTAACAAAAAACAGGAGTTGAACATTTAATATATCCCTAACCAATTCCAAGGACATTTAATATATCCCTAACCAATTTCAAGGACATTTAATATATCCCTAACCAATTCCAAGGACATTTAATATATCCCTTACCAATTTCAATGACATTTAATATATCCCTAACCAATTTCAAGGACCATTGATTTTTGTGTCTTTTAGAATTTCAAGTACGTCAAAATGGAGTGTTGGCATTTTGCGAATCGATTTTAACATCTAAGAAAATAAACAAGGGCTTATTGTGTAGGTACACGACCCTCACAGAAGCACACATTCAAAACTATCATTCTTACTTACCTGTAAGGAATTGTTGAGTATAAAACGGGGCTTCCCATTTTATAACAACAGAAGTCTTTGTACAGTTAAAATCCGGTTTGATCGGTCCGGGGAGTTCGAGTTTTGGAACACGCCTTACTGGAATTAAAAAAAACAAAACAACACCTGTACAGCAACTATAATTATGTCTGATGCCATATGCATGACTTTAAACAATCTTAAGGTTAATTGGGATTTCTCTCTGTGTGAACAAGAGCTTTGTGATTGACCAATGGATGAACCGTGGATGACCATCATGTAAGCCCAGATTTAATTCTTGCACAGTAGTGACGAACAAAGCATTTACAACCAAAATCTTGATAAATGATATTGACAAAATATGAAAACAGTACATTATTTTACTAACCACAATATATGGATTCTTCCAAAATCCAACCGTCTTGACACAACTGGGTTGCTGGACTCGTGTGGAAATAAGCTGGGTTTAGGTCGTAGGTAAATCCCTCTTTAACAAGCAGGTGTTCTCCATTTTCTACAAGTTGTTCTAAGGACTTGATCACGGAATGAAGATACTTTAAGACCGTGTGAGAAAGGTGTGATGTATTTGTTGATGATTCCTTATTTGAAAAATCACAAACCGGGCGCAGCCATATTGATACCAGATGGCTTGTACTATTCAGGGACACTTTCTCCAGATGGACGTGTAAATCCCGTTCCCAAAACTTCTGTCGAAGTGCCGTCTTGAAATCTGATGCAGATATCTGCGACTTATTTGTGTTACTGGCCGTGTCAGAGTCTTGTTCGTCTTCATTGTGAATAACTAGGTAGGCCAAGTGTACTTGTATAAGCGGACATATGGGTTCCCTTTGTCTGATTCTGATGATTGTCTCTCGTGACACCACAGTGCCGTAAGAGTTGGACGCAGTGAAACGGCACAAAAATTGTCCCATCTGCAAGTGTTTCCGGAGGTCATTAAAGGTCAAACATTTCTGATTGTCACAACAGTCCCATATGATGTCAGAAGCAGGTCTAGAAGTTATCACTGGAGTAAAAGTATCATTTTCTCCAGAAAATATATCTATTGGGTTAGTTAATTCTTCAGTAAATGCAGGAGAGAAAACTACCTCAAGTTTGATACCCTTTGAAGATACATTCGCGATATGATTACCCGCTTGACATGTATAAATATCTTCATCAGATAACGATACGTTTGAAAGAATTAGAATCTGTTGATAACGGCCAGCTTTAAGAAGATTTTTGCCTTTTAACCAAAAATACGTAGGAGGTGACTTACTTTGAGCAATGCAATGTAGTTCTGTATTTGCCCCCATCATAACAGTGGTGTTTGCTGGGGTAGCAATGAAAACAGGTGCTGTGGAGCAAAACAAGTCATCAAGTGATTCTAGTACTGTTGTGTTCAGTTGAAAATTGGCAACTGTCTCAGCAGTTTCATTTTCGTTCATCACAAGTAACTCAATTTCGTCTTTAAACTGAACAAACTCAGTGTTCAGTGGCAGGGAGAGTTCTGATTCCACAGACATTAGAAGTTCATTCAGTTCACTAAAGCTCCACAGGATACAGTCTTTGAAAGAATTGCAATCTCCTGAAAAATAAACCGATTCCATTTCGTCTTCCCAGCTCTCCAGAATACTGCTATTCTTAATTGAGGCAACAACTTCTTTGTGGTATTCTTGAGCAACGCGAGCGAAGTCTAAAGTTGCAAGAATGTGCTCATCTGCTGAAATGTTGTTGTTGAGAAGTGCCATTTCTATATCATACCGTGTGAGCTGAAATTCTTTGAATGCATAATTTTCATCAATTTCTAAATCCTGCAATGACACTGAATAATTCACACTGGCATGATATTCCAAAAGACTTGTCTCATTTTCAATGTTTACGGCAGTCCGGGTTATTTCCGCTGATAATCGCTTGAGAACATCCACACTTTTATTAAGATAGGCGTAAATTAGATCATATCGTTTGCACCTTGACAACCATGACTCGGTTTGTAAGTGAATAGGTTCTTTTATAAACGTGTCATTTATGGGTGGTTTTTTAAATATATTAAATTCAGATGTGTCTCTCTTGCGTTTTTGAGTCGTGCTTATCATCGTCGATTTAGCCACGTTGACCGTTGACTTCGCCATCCCGAACATGCTTCCGAGAACATCTCTGAAATTTAAGAGAAACGAGTACATTTTCCATCCTTTTTTTTGTATATTTATTTCACAATATACTTTTAATTCCAACCAGTCACTCACTGAAAGTTCCACTTTAAATCCACAGGAGCGGATGTCAAAAATTTCCTGGAGGACATTTGCCACGAAAGCGTCAAACATCTTGAAAATGGCTGTGGAAGTTTTCTTTATATAATCTACAAGTTTAGCAGAAACAGTCAATGCTTGTTTGGCGACCTCCAGAGCAAATGCAGCAGTAGCGTAAAGTCCTTTAGCAACTTTCAGTAGAAATCGGCTTTTGTCAACAACAGTTTGAGCCACAGAAACGGCGGCTTTTGCCATATCTAGAGCCATCATGGGAATACGAACGGCTCCTTTGGCCACGGCCAAACCGGCATAGGCTAAAGCACGAACTACTTTACAGCCTGCGTTTTTAAACAAACACGTCATCTTGGCCAGAGAAAAACCACATGATGTGACTTTCACACATGTCGACTGTTTCTTCTTTGAACATGACTGCTTTTCTGCGAAAGATCCGCAAAGAGTCTCACAGTCTCTTAATTTACAGAGTCGGTCGACTTTTTCTTGTTCTTTACTGAGATATTCGATTGCTGCTTTGAATGGTTCCTTTGCCTTTTCTAAGTCATACTTAGCCGTTTCCATTTTTCTAACAGCTTTATCAAATGCTAACTGCTTGGAGTCAATGTTTTTATTTGCCTCTTTTATCTTATCTTGTATATGTGCTATTTTGTTATGTGCATTGTGCATATTATACTGTGCTGCATTGAGCCGTTTCATGGATGTATCTGCAAAGTTATTCACAACATTCCGGAGCGCTGTCCAAAAAGTCATTTCCACGGAATTTTCTTGGCCTGGCAAGAAATCCCCCTTTATCCAAATCTTAATATCGCTTATTTGTGTGGGAATGGCTGCTCCGAGAGTTAGTCTCGCCCGAAAAATATTCCAGACATTTGCTTCAACGACGGATGCAATTTTAGTATTTGTTATAAATAGATTTGAGGACAACTTTACGCCGAAGACTGTCCAAAAGACCTCAATTCGTGCTGTGAAAATAGGAGCTTCTTTAGAGAAACCTATTTCTATTCGGAATCCTGGAATAGTTGGGAAAAACTTCCAGAGAAGTTCTTGCCAGTTATCAGCAAGACTTGAATATACTGGCGAAAACCATTTCACCACACCAGCTAAACGAGTTGCATTACCTCCCTTTATGTGGTCATAGTATTCATACAAGTCACTGCATGACATAAGATCTTCCGATGACAAAATGAATTCTCCTAAGATTGTAAACCTCATACCGAAAACAGTAATAGAGACTGAAAGTTTACAACCCCATATGTCGTCTTTAGGAAAATAAGCCTGTGATCCCTCAAACATCTCCCACCAAATGGATTTAACGCTACCCATAACAAGCTGCATGAACTGTTTGGTCATGTCCAGTGTCCGGATTGGAATGGGATCTAAAATCAACCGAGAGTTTTCACCCAACTGAGTAACTTTGTCAACCATTCTCTCCGAGCTTTGGCCCAAGTCATAAGTCAAATCTGCTAAACCTTTCGCGGTGATAATGGAAGTGTTAAAGTTTTTGGTATAGTCCTGTATGTTATTTAAAGTGTCGGCAATATCGTCAAACGCCAGTTTGTTCAAAATGTTACCGGTACTCCTTTTTTGGATTTCTACAAATTTTTTGAATGTCCTAGCGCGGCGCGCTATGATGCTAAGTAGATGCACTATGTTCTTTTGTGACCACCCACGCTGGGAATCTTTTTTCTCCTCAAACGTCAAGAAAAAATAAGCTTCTGTTGAGAAAGACAGGGAAAACTCCGAAATTAAACCAAATGTGGGAATTGCGGAGGTTGCCACATGTACTTGAGCAAAAACACCCGGAGGGTCAGCATTCAGGCCACACTTTGTTCGGTGTCCTTCTCCTAAAAGAAAAAAAATTCTACGAGTAAATTAACATACATAATGATCAAAATTAGAATAAAATATATAAAAGCTGAAACATTTTTGTTTCCTCCTAAAAGAGAATAACCAAACAGAACAGACATACACAACATCTTAAGAACATTATAAATATATTACTTTAATGAAAATAGAACAGATGTTTAAGGGACAAAATACAAGGAACAAGAAGGTACATAAGGATATGCAGGTACCTGAATAGTTTGTGAACGTTGGAACGGTGAAATACATTACTTCACATTGGTTATTTGTAAAACCTCCAATAAAGATTTATGTAATGTGACCCGGGATTGGGTTTGACCAGCGCCTGTAGAGGGAGATAAATCTGTTACTTATATAAATGCCAGTGCCACCTATCTCATTGACTAACAATACCAATTAATAAATATTAATGCAACCTTATTGTTAGTCAATGACAAAGGTGGTACTATCAGTTAAATGAATAACAGAGCTATCGCACTGTCCAGCCTTTAGGCAAGCACATTGGATGTGGACAAACAGGTTTGCCAATACCTTTAACTGTTTGTCAGTTATTTCCATTACTGACTCAAATAGGGTTTTCCATTTTACTAAGTGACCATTATTGCATTGAATTTCCATCGGTGACATGTTGTATCAGTTCATATGCTGTCATTGCGTGACTTTAGCATGCACTACATTGTCGTTACAGAAAGAAACAGACAAATAATATCAAAATCTCTGTGAAATTCCGACTGATAAAGCTGATTCGGATTGGAAGAGAGATGATTCACATGGAACGTTTGGCATCGACAGAATAATTAAAACGGTTAATCCGTAACAGCAAAAGACACCACCACAGTTGGTGTTGAATGTGCCTACCAAGCTTCATAACGATAGCTCTTTTAGTTTTCAATCTCTGTTCCGGGAACGAATTAGGGCCATCCAGACAGACGCCGCACGGAATTTGGCCATACTCCAACCCTTCAAATTGGCGGGGTTTTTTTAAGAAAAAAAAAGGGCTAACCCAAAATAACAAAATGCACAACCACATTTGATGAATAGTTATTGGGTTCTACTCTAGAAACGAAATTCTCTTCTGTTTATAACTTGGTATCCATACAAATAATAATAACACAAAAATAAGGTGAATCTAAAATAGCAAAAGGCACAACTACACCCGATGGCGAATGTGTCTACAGAATTTCACAAAGAAAGGCCACACAGTGTTTGGTTTGATTTGAATACCCATCGTTCAGAGTCGTAGTTTCTGTTGATTTTGGTGGCAGCCGGTGGATTCGAAGAGAGAATTGTCCTCTGTTAAACTCCCTGTTCATGCTAGAACGAGAGAGAATGCTGATGGTGCCCGGTAAAGGAGGGAATAACCCGACACATCGCAGATCACATGACGGGACTTACAAGCCCAAAATAAGTCGATTTTCATCGGCGTATAAAGATCCCTTTTAAAACTGAAATGTATGTATTGTGCTGGTGTTTTTCTCGGCACCGCTTGTGTGTAAGATCAGGTGTGACGCGGTTGATTAATTTGAGTCTCTACGCCATTGGCAGAAGAAAATGAATAGACATTACAACCACGGGACACAGTACACAGGACCCGGATGGACTAATATTCGCCCATTTCACATTTTGAAATTAAAGCCAAAAATACCCGGAATATCTAACTGGGGTTAATTTATTTCCTGACAAATTAAAGGAGGAGAAAAGATAGAATGAAATGAGCCCGACAATGTAATCAACGTTAGAGCCAATTTAGTAAATGACTTGGTTACTCACGTAAGGCGGACGTTTAATGCCGTATCATTTCTGTATCTATAGCATGTGTTACTTTTCAGTATTCACAGTAATAGCCTCCAAAAGACATGTCTTTTAATTAATACTCAATAAATGACCGTGAAATGACCTTGGTGAATTCCAATTGAGCAATAGCCACTGTTCCAGAGAGATAGGAAAAATGAATTGAACAATTCACCATGAGTACCCAAGTCACGTTATCAATTAAGCTCTTATTTTGAACGCTATCCAAACACTCAATTGTTCATAACTGTTGATAACTACTTATCCCCACTTTAACACACACGACATACAGACTTTACGCTGTTGTTGTATTGTTTGAACTTCACTTAAAGTGTTAACTCACCACCAGATGCTATGATCGCCCGGTCATCACTGATCATATTGCCAACGTGTAAAGTGACTTCTTCGCCCAAGAGAGGGAAGCGCAGAGTCCCAGTCAGGGAAGTGAAAAATATCAAAGTCTTCAAATCCTTAGTGTTTAAATGCGTCATCAGCTGTAAAAATTAAGGCATATATACTTTTTAATGAACATCCTTAGGGGGGGGGGGGGGGGGAGGCTGAAAATTAAAACCGTGTCGACGACACTTGCAAGTTGTAGTAAAAATGTCGTCCGTCTTACTTGTAATTCCTCATTTGTTGAACTATTAACATAGTGGCCATTCAAAGCACGTGGAAGCTGTATATGATTTCATGTCTGTGTTGCTCTCAAATTTACCTATTTATATATAGGATAAATTGCATTTCTCTTACTGCCCGTCAAAGTTTTCCCGATGGGCTCACGCAAAAGCGGTCCATTTAAAGGAGACGACTTTCCTTTTGTTAAATAAAGAACGGCCTCGACATGTTAACATGTTGGTATATCCGTCTAATGAACACTGGAAGTAATGAGTTCGGTATAACAAACACCGCACTGTATGTTGGAGAAAGGAAAATAACGATTTGTTAGCTCTCAAACATTTTCAGTATGTTTAACGTTGGCAAATCATTATGTATGTCCTATTTACTGTCCTATTTAATCTGGTTAATAACAACATTATTCGGTGCAGGGAAGAATACAATTTTTACTTACGGTGTCTGGTTCATTCGCAAGCATTAACTGGGCTCTGGTTTCCAATTCCAGCCCATACTGAGATGAATCGAGTGTTTTTGAGGCCCCTATTGTTGCGTGGATTCTCATAACTTCTGGGACTCTGAAGGGAAATTTCTATAGTCTTAATTGCATAGTAATACACACAATATTGTTATAATATTTATAGTAATACACATATATTATATAGTGAGACACACAATATTGTTATAATATTTATAGAAGTATACCAATTAAACTCTTTTTTACCATTTATTAAATATATGTGCCTCTTTACACAACCGTGTATTAATTTTTCGTCTTCAAAACATTGCTTTAAACGTAAGGTAAATAATTTTATCATGGATGCATACGTAAACGAGCTTTAACTGCGCTTGTTTTATTTACATTTCCTTTAATCCACTTAAGTAGTATGGTGTGAGCAGCTTGAGTCGTATTTATTAGTACATAATAAAGAAGGGCTTAACGTTATTATGTAGAAATGGATAATAACATAAATAGTAGTGAGGTATCGTTTTGATCCCGCACTACTATTTATGTAGTAATTTTTAGTACATGATAACGTTGAGTCTTTTCCATAGTCTATTGGCCACACCTGTGAAAGATGTTTTTTTGCGTGTCAGGTGTGTTGGTAGCTCGATTAAGGGCTTAACGTTATTATGTATTTTTTTTTTTGCGTTATAAGTAGTGTGCAATCGATTGGACGAGCAGCACCCTCTACGTGACGTCACCGGTGGCACGGGATGGCCGTGGTTCTGAGCGTTAAAACAGTGCGCCATGACGTCAATATGTCGAGTAAACGTGTCTTCTAGCGTCCTGAAGGGAACGTTACAACAACAACATCGATTAAGTTATCTCCCTTGAACATGCAAGTACAGATGTTGCTGCGCTGTGGACATCCGGGCTTTGAGCTGGTTTGTGCTATACCAAGAAAAGGAGCATGTAGTGGGAAGCGGATGGGTCACAGCACACATTTAAAAAAAGGCAGGGTGGACCCTAGGACTGTCATAGGGTGGTGAATGTGTCTTCCCGTGCTGCTTTGCGCGTCTCTCGGGTGAGTGGACGAGATATGACGAGAGTTGCCATGGGGAGGTGTGGGTGGCTTCCCGTGAGGCTTTGTGCGTCTCGCAAGAGTGGACGAGATGTGACGAGAGTTGGCATGGGGTGGTGTAGGGTCACAGCCATGACAGGCGGAGTGATCTCCCCTTATGTCTCGAGCAGGGTTGAGCCTAGGGCTATTATAGGGTGATGTAGGTGTCTTCCCGCGATGCTTTGCGCGCCTTTCTAGGGGCATCCAGGTTAGTTGGGCTGGTATGTGCTATGCCAAGAAAAGGAGCATGTCGTGGGAAGCGGATGGGTCACAGCACACCAGAGCTGTCGTGGGGTGGTGTAGGTGTCTTTTCGCGAGGCTTTGCGCGTCTCTCGCAAGAGTTGACGAGATATGACGAGAGTTGTCATGGTGTGGCGTGACAGGCATGACAAGAGGAGTGATCTCCCATTATGTCTCGGGCAGGGTTGAGCCTGGGGCTGTCATGGGGTGGTGTAGGTGTCTTACCGTGATGCTTTTCGCGCCAGTGTAGGAACATCTAGGTTATTTGGGCTGGTATTTGCTATGCCATGAAAAGGAGCAGATGGGCCACAGCGCACTAGAGCCATTTTCCGTCTGACAACGACGAACCATCGGCATCGCTCCATTCGAACGAGAGCAGCGATGCGGATAGCGGGGATGATGACGCCCCCTCCGCTGAGGTCTGGGATGACATAATCAGCAGCGTTCTAGACAGCTTTAAAGATAAAATTATCGAAGAAACAGGCGATGAAATGGACAAAGCGGCCATGCCAAAAGCATACGAAACCGTCTTACCCGACATTCGTAAGTCGATCCGCGACGAATACCTTCGCCTGAATACGCGTTGTTTCGAGTTGAAACCGGATCCTATACACCGAGAAATCATGAAAACAAAGCGTTGTTTGGCAGACCTGTTCGAGGAAAGACATCTGTTTTCGACCTAAACTTATTATTTTTATTGCATATTTTCATAAGACAAACATCAGTATTGCACTCGCATTTGAGTAAGCATAGCCGTTAATAAGTTCATTTAACAACAGGCGGGAATGACGTCATTGTTCGAAAACACGGTCGGTCACCAGTGGGGAACAGCCACGACTAGATGATAGAACTACCGTGGTTTGGAACAATGACGCCAGCCCCGCTCTTTAAATAAACTAATTAACGTGCAATACAGATGGTTGGCTTTGAAAATATACAATAAAAATAATAAGTTTAGGTCGAAAAACAGTTGTTTTTCCCTTTAAATAACTCTGTACGGATGAGGAAGGAGCTATTCGACCAAGTGTAACCTTCAGAATACCCTATGCAGAGCACCAACGAAGAAGATAAGTAAATCTCAGCGAGTCGGACCATGCAGTGGGATCTAACACCAGACCCCCACTCGGATCAACGGATGAAAAACCAACCCTTCGTCTTTTTCCATGTCAAATTCACCAATATAATGATTAGTTATTTTTTTTTTAAATAAAGAGGTTCTAGTATTCTTTATCATGACCACATCACTCCCGTCGGGCCCGTCGTAACACCCGTCGTGACCGCGCGGCGTGACAGCATCGTGACGCTGCAGAACGCCGCACGACGCCACAGTGACACCGCAGAACGCCACAGTGACTTCGTCGTGGCGTGTTTGCACATGCGCATGTACCCTGACATCAAGACGCCACGACACCATGACGAAGCCACTGCGGCGTAACGCCGTAGAACTCCGCAGAATGCCGCAACTACGCCCCAGAACGCCGCCACAGTAGTGCGTCGTGGCGTCCTGGCGTGTTGGTACATGCGCATGTACCACGACGTCAAGACGCCACAACGCCATGACGAAGTTGCGACTCCCCGCCCACGTCCCCATCTCACACCTCGGTCGTCGCTGATGGGTTCGCTGTCTAGCGAACGGAGCTCACGCCTCTCCTCACGGTTGGGACCTCACACCACCCCGTGGCCACTCTCGTCACATCTCGCCCACGCTAGCGAGAGAAGCGCAAAGCGTCACGGGAAGCCACCCACACCACCCCATGACAGCACTAGGGTCAACCCTGCCAGAGTCCTAAGGGGGGGGAGACCACTCCTCCTGTCATGGCTGTGACCCTACACCACACCACGCCAACTCCCGTCACATCTCGTCCACTCTTGCGAGACGCACAAAGCCTCACGGGAAGCCACCCACACCACCCTATGACAGCCCTAGTGCACTGTGACTCATCTGCTCCTTTTCTTGGCATAGCACATACCAGCCCAAATAACCTAGATGTCCCTACAATGGCGCGCAAAGCATCACAGGAAGACACCTACACCACCCCATGACAGCCCTAGGGTCAACCCTGCCCGAGACATAAGGGGAGATCACTCCGCCTGTCATGGCTGTGACCTCACAACCCCATGGCAACTCTCGTCATATCTCATTCACTCTCGCGAGAGACGCGCAAAGCAGCACGGGAAGACACCTTCATCACCCCAAGACAGTCTTAGGGTCCACCCTGCCTTTTTTAAATCGTGCACTGTGACCCATCCGCTTCTCACGACATACTCCTTTTCTTGGTATAGCACATACCAGCTCAAATGCCTGGATGTCCACAGCGCAGCACCATCTGTACTCGCATGTTCAAGGGAGATAACTTTCCGTACACCTCATTCTAAAAATAGAACAAGCGCACGACAACAACCGTCACCCTGCTGATGATACGTAACAAGTCTTCAATTTGATGTCAAGGCTAAGTGCAGCGCCATCTGTACTTTTCAAGGGAGATAACTCGATCGATGTCGATGTTGTAACGTTCCCTTTAGGACGCTAGGAGACACGTTTACTCGAGATACTGACGTCATGGTGCTTTGTTTTAACGTTAAGTCATTGCATAACATGGCTTAACATCCGGCTTGGTCATTGACAATGGCCATACCCCGCCAACGTCAGCAATATAATTATTTCAATCAATTCTTTTTAAACCTGCGACTCAAGACACCCATTCTCCGTTCTAGTTTATAAGACTTGCGTCCCCTTTCTCTAGGTAACGGAGTTAACGCCCAGAACCACGGCCATCCCGTGCCACCAGTGACGTCACGTAGAGGGCTCTGCTCGTCCAATCGACTGCGCATAACTTATAACGCACAAAAAATAATAATGCATAATAACGTTAACCCTTTTATCGAACCCCCTACACACCTAACACACACAAAAATACAATAGACTATGGAAAAGACTCAAGGTTATCATGTACTAAACATTATAAATAGTAGTGCGGGATCAAAAATAATAACTACATAAATAGTAGTGCGGAATCAAATTAAACGATACCTCACTCCTATTTATGTAATAATCCATTACTACATAATAACGTTAACCCTTCCTTATTATGTACTAATAAAGAATCGAGCTGCTCACACCATACTACTCACTTACATTTTCCGTGAGTACAAATAATTAAAATGGACAGAGTACATACTGAGCCATTGACTTACATGTAAGTGAACATGCCGGCTCCATTGTAAAAATCGAAAGCATTGCCGTATATGTTCTGCAGTTCCCAACCATTGGACATCCCCATTGATACTGGATATACTTCAATGCCAGTGCTTTTTAATATATCCTCCGCGAATGGGATTCTTTTGAAGATATCGGTTGCCTTAGTTGCAGTGGCGATTACAAAAGTTTGAGTTGATCTATAGTCTATAACACAGCAGTGTGGAGCGTCCCAGGTAGTGCTCGGAATCGAGAAGTCCTGACCATAGAGGGACTTGATGAACCCGGCTGTAAACCAGTAAACCAGGTACACAATGCTGGGCTTAGTTATCGCTTCCTTACATGTCTTTACGCGTTCAATTTGGTCTCTTGTTAATAGTTGGGCTTTTAGAATGGGATTTTCCATCGCTTCCGTTAAAGTGATCCGAAACCAAAAAGGAAGATACGGTTTGATTCCGACCGAAAAACTATTCAACGAACTGTGTGAGTTAACCAGGTCGGACTTTTCGATCGGGGACAAGTCCAGTTCACTACAATTTCTGCTTCGAAGATCTTCATGAAGAATTTTATCACTCGTGGAGAAGTTTTGAGCCAGATTTTCCAGACGTAATGTTGTCCCAAACGTCACCTGACTTCCGTCAAGGTTCAAGGGGAGAGTAGATTTATTATATAAGTAATGAGTTACTCCGTCCGTGAAATAAACCCTCTGTTCTTCCTTCGAGCTGTACCACTTCCGGGTTGAGGAAAATGTGTGTTGGATTTTATCTAATTCTACCGTGAGATAAAAGCAGCCTTTGGGAAGAGTCTGTCTTTCGAGGCGGTACTTTACGAAGACGTCTTGAGATATCACTGACATGGTATGTGACTTCGTAAGAATATTAGTATTAGAAACGTTGAAATGGATTTTGAGCCGGCCAACAGAGTTTGAAACTAAAGTTACAGTTTCCCTGGTTGAAGGCGGGCGGATTATAACTGGATTCGGTGATATTGAAATATCAGCGACATTGTCAGACCAAATCAAAGTCTCTGTGTCCGAATAAGCTTCAAGCGCTATATCATTGGATGTTTCGCCTTTAGACACCACAAGTGTTGACGGAATAATAACTTGGTTCTCGTCGCAGTTCTCTCCCTTGAATCCAGTCTCCGAACAATCACAGGTAAACCAATGAACCAATCCAGCTGTGCACGCCCCACCATGTAAACAAGGGTTGCTCCAACAAGGGTCTGCAATAAAAGTAAAGCCCAGGGTCCGGTTGTTCAAAGCTCCGTTAGTTAGATGACGATGCGTCACAAAGAAATGGAGGTCTTGTGATAATAGAATTTCATTGTTACGTTATGTAACTTAAGGATACCTCCCCCCCACCCCCTCAGCTCAAAATTTGCTTTTAAAAAAAAATATTATTGCATATTCAAAAGGTTGAGATAATGATCTTTATCCTAACTAACGAACCTGATAAAAAAATTGAATTAGAAGATCGTTAACGATAAAACTTGACTACATTATTTACAACCGCGGGGTTTTGACAATCAATTAAATACATGTAGCTACCCGCTGTTCATATAAGCATATCAACAGTTTCTGTGTATTGTATATTGAGCACTTATTCAGTGACGCCACATGTGGTTGGTTGGTATTAGTCTATTTAGATATTGATCACAGCTTGAATGGAATTCAACTAACATTTGACACGGTCAACTCTTGTCAATTTTATAGAAAAAACTAGTATATTTCACAATATATATACATAATTATTTGCGAAACAAACATAGAATGTGTCAATTCGATAATTTCGACAAATTGTAAAAAAAAAAGATTGAATTACTTCAAAGAACTGAGCATAAAAGAGGTTAACCTGTCGTAAAATTGATCAGAAATACATTTTACCTGTTTTCTCTGCTTTCATTTCTCAGTGTACCGTACTTGGGAAAATGCTTACTCCTCGGCCGTTATTATACCCACAGAACTGATTTTTTGCACAGTTCATCTCAACATATAAAACTAAAAAATATCTTTCAGATTTTTAATATCTTTTTTCGTTTTTAAGATAAAGTTTTAAGAAATTGAAATTTCACTATTTTGAGTCATTTTTTAAAATATATTTTTGACCTTTAACACTATATTGCAAGAAAACTAAGACAAACAGGAAACAACTGAATGACTGTTTTTTGGTTCATATAATGTATTATACGTTGATGTAAAATTGAACAGTTGACGTCAATGGTGTAAAAGAAGTAGCAATTTGAAAAAGAGGTAGCAAAAATGTACTTTTTATGGAAAATATATTTTTCTGTAAGTTTTAGAAAAAAATAAATTATTTATTATTGTTCTGCAGAAAAAGATGATTCACAATATATATATACATGTGTTGACAATTTCACAGTAGTTTAGATGTAAACCGTCAAAGTGTAAAAAAAAACACTCTAATGGGGGGGTAGAGTATCCTTAACTGAGCTTTGAGCAATTGGCCCCAATTCGTCAGGGTGATCAATGTCGATTATCTCATGAACTAATCCAATTTCTGATACGAAAAAAAAAACAATGACACAAGTTTAAGTACATGCTAGATAAGCTTAGTTGGTACAAACTTTGTATAACATGTTATCCAAGACATTTAACTTAGACTTGAATTATGTTTTATACATTTGTATGATGTTAATAGACACTGTTTATGGAAGGTTCAACATGAGAGCTGGTTGAACTTTTTGTATGTGTACTACATGTATGTTTACAAAAGGTCTCACACCCAACCCCATTAAACGTATCCGCGATGGAACTCTGGGCCCGACCCCCTCCCCCTTTTCCGGCAACAGTCGGGAATAGTTTGTCTAAAGCACATCAGTTTATCACTGGTCCACGTTTCACGCCGATTTACGTTATTCTTCTTTTAACAAATTTTTTGTCGAAATGTGTTTTGAAGAAAATAAATTAAACAGCTTCGCAAAGAAAACAGAATTGTTCTTGAATTTATTGATAATAATTACAAACTATTCCACAAGAATTACATGTACCATTGAATAAAACATGCAGATGAATACAGACGACAGTCAACAGGCAGCGTTTGAATTCAGCGATATATGGATACAATAAGATAGACATTATCCTTTTTTCGGTAAACTGTTCATCAAGAAATGATATACTCACTAACACAATGTCTGTTATCCGTGAAGA
Source organism: Mopalia kennerleyi (assembly GCA_034783855.1). Classification (NCBI taxonomy): domain Eukaryota; kingdom Metazoa; phylum Mollusca; class Polyplacophora; order Chitonida; family Mopaliidae; genus Mopalia; species Mopalia kennerleyi. Next base: position 1,003 of record JAVFBX010006562.1, on the reverse strand, counting down.
GAGTCATTCCTTGGGGACATTTACAATCACCCCCTAGTGCCTCTGTACATAAAGGCCAGCATTCCTTATCCTCGCCCCCTTCACATAGATTCATTTCTGGAAAATTAAAAGGTTTTCTCAAACAAATGGCTGAATAGATTTTCCTGAAGGTAGGTCATGTTCAGCGGCCATGCAACGTATGCATAAAGCTACCTAAATAGTTATTAAAATTAAGACATATTTAGCCGAATTTGAACATTTCCCGTGAGCAAAATTAAATGTAAAATAATTGCAAGCCATTACGTTAGTCTGCGGTTCGAAGACATTTGAGAAAACATCTAGTTGACTGACGTCATTAAATATCTCCTGGACGCGGCTGCTTCCGCCACACGACCCAGTATGATAATTGGAAATTAGAAAAAGTCAGTGAGCACACTGCCGGGTGCCACTTCACGGAGAATTACAATAGCAAGTAAAATTTTTCGTTTCGGTGACAAAATGTTAAAAAATTTCGGGATCGTTGATACAGAAAGACGCTTGAACATAACAAGAGGAAAGGATGTTTAGTGAACTAAATGTATTTTCCATACATGTAACATTGACGTAAAAAATGCAAGACCTCGAAGAAAACATATTCAGCCATTTTGCTTTAGCAAAAACCGTCGGCAGTGGGGAGTTATTGAAGTTAGCAGCGGATTCGTTATTCGTGATTGGTTTTTCGAATCACGAATCACGACCCCAAAAAACCGGAATTCGTTATTCTAATCACGAATCACGACTAAAACGGGATTCGTTATTCGAATCACGACAAAAAAACAGGATTCGTTATTCAACTCATAAAGGCTGATGGTGCTTTTAAAATACCTCTGCCGGGAAAGAATGTCTTCCCACCTCTCGTTGTATAGAGAACAACAGACACTCATCCACAAAAAAGGATTCGTCATTGGTCCAATCTAATTAAAATCAGATCTCAAAAATGCTCCCCGGGTTTTGTTTGTCGCTACATTGAGATCTAAGGCAAACA
>JAVFBX010006340.1:0-18707 GCA_034783855.1 Mopalia kennerleyi | reverse complement strand
AGTTGCTGTGTGTCATGATGTCTTTGACAACGCATTTACCTCTAATAATAATAATAATATCTCTTGTATTAAGTTTCGAGAAAATATTTAGAAATTTATGAGTGTGAAGTTTCTTTTTGTTACTGAGTATACAAATAGCTGCACATTTATGAGCGTAATGTTTTTTTTGTTTTTTATTTTTATTTTTTAAGAATGCGTTCGAGTCAACGTTCTAGTATTCAATATTATGCCTACTATCGTTACATCATATCAATAGAAACCATGGGACATCTTATTTGATTTGATTCAACACAACACCATGCACTGTGAACAAAATTATTTGGCGTGAGGTATAGTCATTTTTTGTTGTGTTTATACCAGCCTTACTGGAGCAAAGAACATCTTTACTGCTTTTTGAATGTAAGTTTCAAAAGATATCGTATTTAATGCGAGCTTTGGTCTTTGCTGTGACGACCCTCTGCTCACTTTACTTAACAGAAACAACATTCTCCATCTTATTTGAATGTGCATGTATACGTAAAACACATTACAGAACAATAAAACACCTATTTTAATATTCAGATAGATATCTTTTCACAATCACACAGAAAAAAAAACAAATGTTCTTGGTTTGAATATTTGTTTGGTTTTTTTGCTGAAAATGAATTACAAGATTATAAATATTAAAAGTATGCTATACAACAATAAATATTTATATGAAATAAATGCATATCCTTTTTAATAAAACGATTTCTTGTGTACCTGATAATTAATCTCCGTATATACAATATTAATATGACCAAAATAGATTCTGGGTGACCTTTTCTCTCACAAATATTGGGATTGAGAAGTAGCTTAGCAACGTCTATGCTTCCCATAGTAATCCAATTCAGTCAATGACTCTGGACCATTGATTAAATGTTTTTTAGTTATTTAACTTAGGATTTAAATTCCCTTCAAAGTACGCCGACGAAAGGATCAAGTTGGGTGACGATTGTGTGGAATTTTGTAGTAACTGGCGCTAACTTCAATTCACCAACGATTTAAGATGCACCGAATCTGTCAGGATTCTTTACATCTGGATTAGGATTAAGGCCTTCTCTGAGGCATATGACCCAAAGCTATAGATAGCGTTCAGTACTATGTTGGTCTTACAACACGTGCCAAGAAAATAGCAGTGCTGGACTAGATGGTGAGACTGTTTGGTGGGATATTACACAGTTGTTGCCTCCTCTCCACTGTTAAAGGTAATTCACCTGTAAATGGAATAAGAATGGGAAAATAGAACATTCCTGGTGCACATCACGGGGAAAAATCTGTTTCGGATCTGCAGACTGATCAGTTTTTAAGATCCAATTTTAAAATACATTAATCACAGAAGGATATCTTTTCTGTAATATAGCACCTGTTTCATATAGCAGCTTTATTATGCATCGATTTGTTAGCGAAAAGATATCAGTGTATTGATATTAAACTGGGCTCAATTATTGCACACTTGTTTGGTATTTGAGCTTCATCGTACCTTGTTTACTAATTTAATATATCTTATAAACCACAAAAATATTGAATATTGATTATCACTAAATACCAATTGAGTCAGCTGCCGTGGATATAGTACCATTATGTTGGGCTGATTCTCTTTTCATACATCTCATCAGTTCCACTCCCTTATAAGCTTCAGGGGTATATTTTTTGTGTGATTGGGGGTTCAACGCCGTACATGTTGTTATAGTAATTTCACTCACATAACGGCGTGTCAGCCTAATGAGCGAATGAAATCCCCCTCGATGCCACTGGCAACAAACACGACAAGCAGAACAACCACAAGACGCGATCAAAGGACAACACAAACCGATCTGATTTTTGTTCCACTAGCTACGAGAGCACCAGGGCAACATGAAGCTCTCTCCAAACATCCTCGTCAAGGGTATGCGTAGTCACGTCTGAGGGTGGTTTGTACTTGATTGCCAATGAATTTAGTAAAGTAAAGTAGGACGTGAACACAATTTCGTTATACAATTGACTTGCCGTGGAATAAGACGTTAAACAGCAATCAAACATGTAAATCCATATGGTGGGTGCAACCTATGTCTAGTATGGAACACGGCAACAGGCAACATTTTTACGGCACTCACTTATGGGGAAGTAACTCGTGTCATCATTCAGATCCCTTCTGGCCGCCTCGATGGCTCGTTTTAAAGCGAATACAACTCCAGTGGAAATAACAATCGGTGGTTCACCAGAGGCTGAAAATAAGAACTTGAGGCTAGAGGCTACTAATTTCTTTTATTTTAATCAGTTTTGCATGAAATAAAAAGTGTTAATGATAAATGCGCAGCGTTCAAATTAACTCGATCGATGCTAGTCAATTTTTTAAATTAAAGCCGGTATACAAATCTAGCCGGCAACTCCAAGAACTGGAACCAGATCGTCAGCCACAAAACCGATCACTTAAAACATTGAACGTTGTTATATGCATACCTTTCGAGCTGACCACGCCTAACGGGTTTTGTGAGTCTTTCAGTAGTTTGATTCTCCAATCTATGGGAATGTCTTTAGTGGTTGGTGGTTTATATTCCTACAAAAAATTGCAAGGAAAAAAAAAGTTAATATGTTCATTCATAGATTGAATCTACAGACATACAGATTAAGGCCTTGGCTTTAATGTCTGCAGTCGAGATGTCTCCAGGTGTTGAAGGCCTGTATAGGTTAAGTGAATGCTAAATCAATAGTAAGTATAAATAGTATACATTGTAAATCAACATAAATTTATTGCCAAGAATTCACGCAAGCATAGTAAAACAAAAACAAAACGTTTAAAGCATCACTTGGTGGTGTTATACAACATGGTCAAGTCGTCGAATATTTATAATTGAGATAAAAACCGATGAAAACAAAGAATGCAGTCAGTTTCTAAAACTTGTTTGTGTAAACAGTACACCTTAAAAATACCTACCCATGTGCCATTGTTAAGAACCTTTCCAGTTTTCTCGTCTAACATGAGATGTTCTGATAGCCAGTAACCGTGTCCCATGACCGTACAACCCTCTATTTGACCAATGTCAATGGTCGGATTCAAACTGAAACGTCCAATTGGAATACTTTTTGATGTAATTTAAAAGATGTATCTTTTTTATTTAAACGTGGACTGGTTTGGTAGCAGAGGAACTGCAGGTAAAAAAGAATTTTTAATCAAGTTACTGTTACAGACAGCAACAGCAACAGCAACAACAACAGAACCTCAAATTAATGAGAACAGATGGGATCAACCATAAACTAACCTTTCGCCCAAATCCAGAGTGAGATCAACTCGTCTAATCTCTTGTTCACCAGTAAGGACATCCAACTCACACTCAGTCACGCCGGCACCATACACAAAGTAGCTAAAGTGTCTACCTGCCTCTGGTGCTTCCGGGACATGTCTATTAAGTTGAAAAGAAGATGCGGTAGAGAAACATATCAGTATTTAAATGTCGAGAACCAAAGGCCCTTGTTTATAGCTATTCGTTAATCAGTAATGTCCATGTTTCTAAATAATCTTTATCAGAGATGGGTGCAGCCATTGCTTTTTTATTTGTCGCTTTTTGAAAAGACGAAAACAAGAATAAAAAGAAATATCTATTGAAATCGGACGCGGCCATAGAGTTATCGTTTGGACAAATATTGACAAGAAAGGAAGCGTTGTTTGTAACATTTCTAAAATGCAACAGAACGATAATTCAATAGCAGCATCTGACTTCCATTTGGCGTTTATTGTTTATTTGTTTATTTCACTTCACATAATGCTTGTCGTATTATATTGCACGACAAGATCATTAAACATCGGTAATTCAGGTATGGTGTAAACATACCAAGTCAATTTACCTTTAAAATAGCACTGCCATTCACTTACAAATATTTACTGGTGAGATCTACACCACCCATTGCGCAAGTCATGATGACCTTTTGCCAGGGGTCATCACTTCCTTTAGCACGGAATGGCGCCAATCTTTCAACTAGGATCTTACCACACTCGATAGCGGACTGTGGGTTTAAAAATGAAAGGTTATAAATTGCTACTTGAAAGTACCACAATCCTTATTTAAATGCACTTTAAAGACTTACAGGCATTAATAAACCATTTGTACTCTATTTGGTACGAGATTAAGTTCTAGTAAATCCAAAAACGATAAACCAAATGTATGATTTGTTCTCTCACCCTGACACATAGTTCACTTCCTACACTGCCACCAGTGCACCAGTTATTGACAGAGATAAGACTGCTGGTGGACTTGACCTTGACGAAACTCAAGGGCACGTCTAAGGTGGCTGCTACAGCTTGGGCTACCTGTTCAATATAAAAAGATGGTATCATTTATACAGTTAGACAGCCATCATAAATAAAAATAGGAGTGCGGAAATCGGCATCCCATATCATAATTTCACATCTTGATTTAACTCAAAGCAACCATCTTCCAAAGGCATGGATCAAATATCTATGTGATCTATTTTATTAAGAGAACACCACTCAATTGGCTATACGTGTTGTTACGGAACATGTTACGCTAAATGACTTTACGATTTTCAGTTCGTCCGAATCTAAGCAAACTGACATGAGATAGTTTATGACAAGGTAAATGAAGATTTAACAACAACCAGGGTTTTGAGACAATCATAAATTTGTCGATAATAATCTTCTTACAGAACGGGTTACTGTAAACGACTTTCTGATTTTCGATATTGATCCATCCACAGTAGCTTTGTAGTCTTGAGACTGGTGTTTGGTTCAGAAAGCATACCTTAGTATTGATACCCTGTCCCATCTCTACACCACCATGGCTTATAGCCACGGTGCCGTCTTTGTAGATAGCCACGAATGATGTGAAGTTAAATCGTTGCCAGTTTATACCATATTTAACGGGTGTCATTGATAATCCTCTCTTTTTCCATTGGTTTGCCTTAGAAATAATACAAAAAGACACATCGCCATATCAATCGAATACTAGCATTTAAAGTGATCACATAGAAACAAACCGTGAAAGAAGGCAGTACAGGGGCTACGGGTCATAACGTTACGACAACAGAGTGACTTCCCTTTGCGATATAGCGTTTTCGCTTTTCGTCAAAGGGAGAACGAAAAATCCGATTTTCAAATTGTTCGGTATAGGCAATACCTATACCGTGCAGACAAAAATTTATAACACCTTAAAAAATTCGTTTACCCATAACTTGGAAATTCCTTTTTGAAAATAATCGGTTTTAAAGCTTATTTTTTCTGAAAACCTAAAACCCACAATGTCAAATCATAGGCCGATTTTCAGAAACTAAATTGCATGTATTTAACAGATCTTGAATAGTATGTTTACTATTATCTTTAAAGAAACTATCTAAAATTCGGACAAATTTTTGAGAAAAAAAAAGGGTTCCATTAATTGTTTTATTGTTTTGTTTTGTTTCTGATATATTATCCCCACCTTGTTGAATTCCTCGATTTCTTCCTGTCTTCGTTCCACCTCAGCTGACTGTTTTAACTCCCCCCACACTCGACGTAGACTGCAGTACGGTTGTTCATGCTTAAAATGATCCACCTGCATGCAGGGAAAAAAGTCGTAGTTCGTATTAGTGCTTTCTTCACTTCTGTCATCCTTTTGAAGTAATATGGTATTACTATTACGGCCATTCTACTACATGGCCCTAGTCAGAACGATGTCATAATGTCTATTACTTGCATCTGTCATTTTTGTAATCAGCATCAAATTCCAAATCTTGACTTTATTTAGTTACTTTCCACAAGAATATATTGTCTCTGATTAAACTTTACTGCTTTCATAATCGTATAATGTAACTTTAGCATGCAATTTAACAGAAAAATTCACATTTTGTAATTATTGATATCTAAGAAATAATTTTAAATATTATTTCTAGGGAAGTACTTTGCTGAAGCAGCTCTTTGTCCACATAACAGGCTAATGGACTGGTGATAGTTATTTACAAGCCTTTCCAATCATGCAATGCCTTCTTCTTTGCAAAACCTTAAGTTCGTTGCAAAATATGGCATATCTTGACAAAAATACCTGTCCTTCTTGATACAGATTGATTTCTTTCACCAATATAGGGTCCTGGTTCACTGACTTGGCTACATGTTCTAGAACCGTCTCAATAATCAAGCCGGCTGGTACAGGAGCTACCATAACAGAAATATCACTAAGTGAAAGTGACGAATGTAGAGAGTTTGGTTCGTCTATATTGTTGGATATGACACAATTCGTATTAACCCGCTTAACATTTATATGTTTCCATGAACTTCTACGCTTTTATGTAGTCTTATGAACTCAAGAATTTTGTGTACAGTTCATTGCCACGTGTTTGTATCCTGTAAATAGGCTTACATTACATTTAAAATTCCTGTCATAACAAAATATAAACGGTGACGGTCATTGTCCTAGTTATCCAGGATCCAACGAGTTCTGGCTTAGGGTTGGGAGGTAGTTGTTTGTTACAATGGTGCCCTCGGAGCTAACGGACAACATGAAGCCCATCCGGGACGTTTGTTACAATGGTGCCCTCGAAGCTAACGGGCAACATGAAGCCCATCTGTGATGTATTTGTAATGCCATATTTTTCCCGTCCTTTATTTGTTGAAAGTTGTGTCGCGCGTATTTCCCTTCACCCGTTGGGCTGGCACACTCTCATATAAGCTAAATAACCTTAAGTACGGCGCTAAACACGAATCAAACAAACAAACATTGTAAGAATTGTGCCTTTTGTCATGTACTTACCAGGTGCTCTGCAGAATGTATTACAGGCTGTGTTCGTTTTAGCCAGCTTTATCTGAATCTTCCAATTAGGGCAGAAATAACCTGCGAAGTACATGAATAAAAAGATAAGAGTTAATGATACAAAGGTAAACAAACCATACCAAACATTTCTTAAACAAAACTGCTAGACATACATGTAAGCTGGAAATCCGTTCAAACTTAGAAAGACACATATCCTTCTTGAAGGTGATTTAGGATGGGTATTTGTTTCTTTCTATAAAGCTCAAACTGATTTTAAATTAAATCTTTGCATATTTTTTTTTTACAAGATTAAAAGGCGTATTCCTTTTTGTTTGCTCAAATCTTTTATCTTTTACCATTTGTTTATAGGCGACATAATTCTGTGTAGCAGAGAAATCACGGTATCGGGAAGATTCTAAATGCCTGAGTCCTGCACAACTGACCTTGGTCTATATGTGTCTGGAATTCGGATGCCACCACATTGCCCTCTGCGGTATGATAGCCACAATCGTCGATAATAGTACATTCAATAGCCAGAAGACGTCCATCGTTATCAAAACCAACCTAAAACCATACATCATTTAACAGAATAGATTGTAATTTTTCAATCGTCTTCTATCAAATGATAACTAAAGAAACTGCATGGTAAAGAGTTCGCTTTACATTCTTTCACTTCTATAAACTGGGAATCCCATTTTTAGGGTGTCTAATTTAACTATTGTTTACTTTAAATATTTGATAAAAAGAAATACGTGTTAAAATATCTTTCAAAAAAACTGTGTCGCAACGTAGCTTGCTATACTATAAAATATAAATTTACAGCAAATGTGTAGAACAATTTCACGGTTTAATGATTTGAAGAAATGCTGTCCCGTATTACTTACCTTATAGGTGGCGTAAATAGGAAATCGTTTACCAGCCAGCGCCATATTATCTTGGAGATTAACTGCCAATCGAACAGGTCTGAATATGCAAAAGAAAAATGTGCTAATTGATTGATTGACTATACATGCAAATAGCGTTGTAACAAACCAAATTACTAAAATATTTTGCGGCTTTTTTTTTTGGTACTTATTAGGGCCTATTTGTCGTTTCTCTTTGGGTAACAACAATGACGATTAGGTGTGTGAACAAAGCCCCACCACCACCCCCACCCCCACAATCCTAGATACCAATTCCTCTAATGATAATTTCTTGTCGCCAGAACATTTGTCGCTGAAGAGATTGTAGCTGAAGTATTTTCTTGTTAGAGCAATCAGAGAAGGAGCTATTCGTCACAACAGCCACTTTGGGGCCTCCGTGGCGGAGTAGTCCAGACCGTATGTTCTAGTGAGTGTATGCTTCTGGTCCACATATCCCCCTCAACTCTGAGGTCGCGTGTTCGATTCCGCGGACCGTTTCTGGGTTGGTATGCCAGCAACCAGCGGACATCTTCACGAGCAAATGTTAAGACATGGGTGTATTAACCTTGGTAAATAAGACACCACTATCGTGTTATCGGAGTCGCCTAAGGGCACATTATTTTGTCCCATCTGGGGTTTTCCCATAAATCCACCCACCAATAGAATAAGCCTATTCAACGACAAAAGGAGTCCACTATACAGGAGATATGTAGGTAAGACGGCGACAGTTCCCACTATTTTGGTTGTATATGCTGTCAATAGAACTCCAGCATTTGAGGGTTGGTAAGAATACAGAAAAACAGCGTTTACAGCATGGTCTCTCTGTATATAATATGTCTATAAAAAGGATACCATGTATTAGGTTGATGGGGGATGGAGGTAAGAAGGCGGCGGTTTTAACCAAATGTTGGAGTCTGAAGAGGTCTGAACAGAACTATCATAACAAATACACGTGGCTGTTGTGCAATAGAGCATTGCTGATAGGCTGGCGTCCCACGATTGTGGGTGTATGCTGCCAATAGAAATCCAGCATATGAGGCTAGACCAGAACACGAAAACGCCCTGAAATGTCGCATGGTATCACCCCAGCAGTCTATATATAGAGATACCATGTGTTCGGATGATGCCAGCGGAAGGTCGTGGGTATTCTGGGTCAATTCACTGCCCGGTTTTCCTGTTATTGGGATTCAATCATGTTGGTCCAACATCGGATAAATAAATAAATTGAAAAAAAAATTACCGTCCTGTCACCGAAGCAGCCACTGTAGCAGCAGAAGAAATCAACAACGCTCGTGTGGTTTTCCCGCCAAAAGCACCTCCTACTCTCAACACAGATACGTCCACACTATTCAACAGACCAAATATTGTTCTTCAGTTTTAAAACAGCCCCTAACATTGACTTTTAATTCATTCTATACAGGCTATATCGATAAGTATGTCTCCATTCACTTAAAATCTTCTTCAAAATAATTTGTAAGTTAAGACTTTGAAATAACTCATGGATAACTTGTAAAAGGGGCATTCTCACGGTGTGAGTTGTAGTAACGAGTTCAGGGAAATTCACCTAATTTGCTGAGGTTTAAGTGGTCGATGGTTTCGAACGTTCTTTTCGGCCAATCAAAATGCCACAAATAAACAAAATATCGTCCAGTGAGAAAGCACCTTTAAGTTTTATACTATCTACCTGTTGATGGGTTTCCCTATAACTGAGGCGCATATAAACTGGGTGAAATCAGGCCACTGAGTAGTGGTGTAGACTTTTAATGAATCTTCACACGGGTTCACCAAGGTAACCTAAATAAATAAAACATAAACAGTCTTTAAACGATTAAAAGCAAGAACGTCACGGTAAAAATACAAACTTTGCAATTAAGAACCCAAAGATTGTCCATGTTACCAATTGATTTGTGAAACCTTAATAAATGTAGTTTAATGAAAACAACAGATTCAGATGTACTTTCTTCAGCATTCGTAGTTTCATATTGTGTGCACAGTCATAGAATTATTTGATTCCTAATAACTAACGGAGGTTCGAATCATTCGGTCAAGCGATAAAAGGGAAAAAATGTAATATAGAGCTTACACGAAGTTGGAATTGGTACCATTTGCCTTTCCCAGTTTAAGTTTTACTTAACCAACATGTTTGCCCGATGCATGCATGGAAAGACAAATTGACAACCTCTCCCCTCAACCGTCTGTTGACGCAACATGCTTGCCTTATATGTAGTCTCCCCAATTAATATGAATTATATCTTACCGGGTTTTCCATATAGAAATGATACTGGTGCCCCATATAGATGTTACCCTCAGCAGTATGAGGGGCCGAGTCCATAGCTCCTGCAATAATAGCATTTCACAAATATCAATTTGTAATGGTATTAGTCAATGAATCGTGGCTTGAGGTTGTTCTTACTGCTATTTTATTTCAGAAGCTGGATGTAACTCGAACTGCGTTTACCTGACACGCGGTTTGTGGGATGGGGCATGCGGAATAAACCTTAGTCGTTTTCATTCACCCTTTTATCTAGAATGGGTATGCGGTACACGGAACAACGATCCGCAGCAGGTCATGACCAGAAAAACATTGGAATCAAAGTGTTTTCCTGGCATTTCCGAAAGGCGACTTGATGAAATGTAGTGATATAGCGCTACAAATTAATGCAACATGCTGTTTTTAAACATTATGTCTACAGCATTCCGTATTACGCGATCTTTATTAGGAAAATCGTATGTGCGGTAAGCATTTTGCAATACCATTCACAAAGTTTATATCGGCAAGTTGGCCATAGATAAAAAATGGCTTTTATCAAAAAGGTTAATCTATAGTACCAAATATGCAGTGTTTTTACTGGGGTTTTTTTTTACAAAGGAAAGATTTCTCTTAATCCTAGGCGATGATATCACCCGGTTAAACATACCTGTGGGGTCACCAACAATATGATCTGGCGCCGGACACGGGCCAAAGTTCTCCTTAGCAATGGCTTCCTTTATACCAATGATTGCGGGCTTAACGTCTTTGTATTTGATCTTCACAATTTTCGCAGCAGCCTCAGCATGAGCACAGGTATCTAGCAAATGAAAAGAGCGAGAATGATGTGGACTTCACAGTGTTTTATACGTCTTAAGAACCGACTTTCGAATCTTTCGAGAAAAAAGGTGTTTGAAACGGACTAAATCCAAAGGCCCTTATTGTCGATTTTTAAAACTTTTTTTGTCCAAACCCTATATGATAAAGGAACAGAAGCACTTTGAAGTTTGAGCGTTGATATTGTTTATAAGGGAACATACCTGCCAAAATCAGTCCTACTGGTTGACCAACATAATTCACACGTTCACTGGCAAAAGTCTGGAAATTAAATTATGATATAATTTATGTTTCTCTTAGTGTGATTAGACAGTGCAAATGTTCCGAGGAACGTAATGTGTCGCTTTGATCGGAAGCTACAGAGCTCCGGATCTGTTGAATGATTGGTGTTTTACACCATACTTAAGAGTATTTGATTTATGTGACGGCAGTGAATTCCAGCAATAATTGACACTAGCACAACCAAGATGTAAAGCGTTTCCATTATGCTGGAGAGTTAATTTTCCTCCAGTGCTAGTTGAAGACAGCATTGCCACCCTTCAAACACACTCCCTTAGTCACAGGGCCCCTTCCCATTGGTAAATCTTATATAACAATCACATGAATAAGTGGATGTCACTGAGATATACAGAGGTGATGCCTTAAAGTACAGGCTCTTCCTCATTCTTGTTCTTCTGTTTAGTAATAAAACTGCTTACCTGGTCTCTTAGAGGTCGGACATTATTCCTTGTAGGCTACTCAGTCTTTTTTTGGACAACTTATACGCGAATTTTAAAAACTCATGTTCATACCATACGTTTGGAGGCCACTATTAAAAGCCTAACTGACTAGAAAGTGTCGTTTAAATTTGACCACATGAAAGAGAAACCAAAAAGCGTACAACAAGATCCGTTGCATAAAACTCAGATGAGGTAGAAGAATATTTGCCTACCTCTTCAAATCCAAAGAAGCTGAAAAAGTTGTTTTGACCGGCGATGTCTTTTGCTGTTATAATCCGAACGGTTCCAGACATTGACTGCAAACAGAGAATAGGTTCTTGAATTCGATTAACTCAAATTGCCTTTTTTATAATATCACTTTAATACGGTATTAAAAAGGCATATCCAAGATTACTAACTTAAAAACTTGGGTTAAGTCTACACACGTGTTGTCAATTGATTTAGACATATGTAGTTATTGTATTACAGCATAAGGTTTAAAGGAAGATCTGGGATGCAATTTAATGTATACACGTACAAAGGGCATTTCGTCTTGTAATCATTCATGTCTTATAACTTTTTAGTCGAGCTATATTTAGTCTACAATGAACCTTGAACTTTGGGTGATGTCAATATTCCAGTCAAAATTCCCCCAGCCGCCAGGGGTTTGCACTATTACGGACTATTGGCAAATATTGACCAATCAAATCTCTCTTTCGGTACCCTGTCCTCTTTTCACACTTCGTCACCAGACCTAGTTAAATGCCATGGTTTTAGAACCTTTACTAGTTTACACCTGGGATATCATACTTTATTCTTAGGAATAATGTGCACCATATGTCCACCTACATGTAATAGCCATTCTACATTCAAAAAGCGGTTCTTCGACATAAGAAGAAAGGGAGAAACACTTGGAAGAGTTGCTGTGAGAGTTCCATACAGAGCCATAAAGGGTTCCACCAGAGCCTTGACTGCAGAACCTTTCATGGTTCCATTAGAGCCATATTTTTCTAATAGTGTGTCCAAGGTTAAAAATTGTATTTATTTATTTATTAGTATAATTTTTTTTTGTTCTTAAATTATATATAACTAACTCATTCCATAAAACTAGTATTGATTCTATGTCTGTTTGTCTTCCGGCATATTATATTTTATTTTATATTTTTATAAATACTGTGAAGACTTGGGGGGTCTTGTTAAAGATGGGGTAATAACAAATTTAATGAAGTATTACGCTCTCTACTCAATTGAAAAATAGCAAACAGAACAGTTTTCAAACCAAAGCTGCGGAGGCATCGATACTGTCGATAGCAGCATTCGCCTGTGTGCTGAGGAAGAAGGCAGCGTGAAGTTCACCCAATTGTTCCGGTATATCATTTACATACTGAGCCTCACCAGACGCCTAAATAATTAAAAGCACACAAACGTAGAAGGTTAGGGTTCATATTTAAATCGAGAAATTATCGGCCCGTTTTATTTACTTAGTGTTAAGTTTACTGCTTTATCAAAATGCAGTAGGACAGAGCTGGGCAATTTGCAAATAAATAGCATTTGTACAACATTTGAACCAAGATGATTACATTTAAGAGGAAACACAATCAAAGAAAAAAGTGTTTAAGTACCAAACAACGTGAAATTGAGTATAGGACAGATCTCAATGTTTAAGTATCACCTTAAGGGTTAAATGGAGACAACTGTTTTTGACCTAAACTTATTATTTTTATTGAACATTTTCAAAGACAACGCATAATTCAAGACTCCGGGATATATCAATGCCCTATACCAGGAAACAACCTTTAAAGAAAGAAAACAACTCTGAAACAATAAACCAACATTTAAATACAGAGAACATAGTTTTGAAACCACTGCAAAGTTTAAACGAAGAGCCTAAGGTTTAAAGGTAAAGCATAATGTTTACACATATAATGCATTGTTGATAAGATGAACACAATGTTTAAAGGGAGACAACAATGTGTATAAACATTTATACCTGAATTGGCGCCAGTATTTTTGGAATGGGTTGTTTCAGTGGAAACTCAGCCTCTTTTCTCTCGAAATCTTGCTCTCCGGAAGACACTGGTCGAATCAGCTGATCAGCGCCACTGGATAAAAGGCCGGTAACTCTCTCCTTATTCACACCCAGTAAAAACTTAAAAGAAAATAAATTAACATAACCGTCGGCAGCGCTCGTTTTTATATTCCGCTCGAAATTTGAAAATCACTCACTGCTTACAACGTTGAGACATTTTCGTTGGTGTTGTCTTTGTTTCTGCTGTTGTAGTGCTGTTTCCCATAAAACAAAAGTGATATGAAGAGAATCGTCACACAGTCACACGCCATATGATTCAAAATTTAACAGCGAGAAAATAATGAAATAGCAACGATTTGATACGAAGGCTATTGGTGTGAAACAAACTACACATAAATTTGCGCTTTATGTTACCTAAGTGAATTCAAGTGGAATTATGTCACTTTTATTATTACAACCATTCAATTAATTATATTTCATAACGAAGTTTTGGTTAGCACCTTATAGAAGAGATTGACAGCCAAATCTCGTCTGTAATCCGGGGAGGCCAAAACTGGGTCAGAATTTGGCTTCAGTTCAGATCGTAATAAGGTCAACGCCTCTGTAAAAAAAAATTGAAGAAAAATAAGCAGAGCAAATTATTTGACAGAGGATAAACATAACTCCAAACATGAAAGTATATACTGCAGGGTAAGTGCATTATATAATAGGATATTTCACTTATTTGAAGACGGTAGACCTACTAATGTCTTTAGAACCAGATAAACGCCCGATGGAACATGGAACATTTTCAGCTCGAACACTTCACTAATAACCTCTCTACATCCACATGGCTTCACTGGCCGACCCACTAACCAACACAAACATAAAATGTGTACTGGTTTACTCGGTTGGTGTTAGTATTTAAAGATAATCAAGAACAGGGTGTACTGTTTAACAACAGGGTTTAAAGTCTGGTAACACTGGTAAAAGGAACATAACATCTTTATACAAGATATACAGACAATGTCCCAAACAGATATCTTTTTATCATATTCAAAAAGTATTCTTACGGGTAACAACTGCAGGATCCTGAAGAACTTTGCCTGTCAGGAAGTCTTCTGTCTTAAGGGGGTGGTTCTATAAAAACAAATAGGACGACATAAAAGGATTCCTTAGATATCTCTAGACTAAATTTAGCTTATGATGTAATGTTTCATAAAGGGTTGACAAACACCATGATTTCAGCAGGCTTGTGAAGATGGTTACATAAGGATTTGTTTGTTGGTCTGTTTGTTTATGTTATTATCCACTTCTTGCTCTGTCTTACCCACTCATATACCCGAGGACTGCAAGGAGACACCAATATGTGAGCAGTGCTTCCGATCAGTATGAGAAGTCCAACATTCTGTAATCAGTTACCCAAATGGTCTGTGAGGACCAAGAAAAGTAAGAAAAAGACATGATCCAAAATTTACGAATAAACTCAAAGTTTACTTAACAAGGCATCAAACATTTAATTTACATGTATTAAATGCTCATATATATAAGACTAGTGTAAGAAGGGATGGGGGTTTAACATAGATAACACTTACAAACAACGAATTTACTCCTCCAATCACAATAGATGGTTTTCCCAGAACTTGACTATTACCGGAATCAAGTTTAAACCTGAAACCAGCGTTGATGTAGGCATGTGCATTCTGAAAACATTCACAAACATGGTAACTAAAACAGATATCTTCGTCGTTAAATAACAGCCAAATTTTGATATTACTTATGTTCATAAGTTTGGACTTATCTGGTATTTACATATCGAGTGTCATATTGCGGTATGAATTTAGTATCTGGTTCTTAAAGGTAAAAACTGATAGCATGCATTACAAGGTTAATAATGTCTTAACGTGTATCAACAAGGCGTGGTCTGCTATTAACATATCGCTGCTGATGTCTTTTACAAAGTTGCCAAACCAAAAAGTGTTGTCAGCTAAATGCTTGTGATTGGTTTTCGACAAACATTATGTCTGCACCTATGTACGCAATCAAAATCCCTGCTTAAACATAGATCTGTTTTTTGTCTAATTATCAATGTACCTGTGATCTGGGCATGACTTTATATGTTCTAAAGTGATCTTGAGCATCTTGTTTGAAGAGTTTTAGAGCCATGACGACTTTACCCGTCATGTTCATCGTCATCACGTTCACCATCGGGTAGTCACGTCTCGAGTCAGTCAGGCAGTCTGCATACATAAGGCAGAAATGTCTAAATGTGTTATTATCGCTAGGAAAGTACAGTTATAAAAAGCTTAAACGTTAGTGGATTTCGGCCGCTTTCTAGACCAACAAAGAATGTGTCCGTTTAGGAATCAAGCTTTCTAAGAATTTTTATTCCATTATCATACTTTGATTGAACACAGAATAAGAGTTTTCCTAAATCTATCTTGCCAAAATGCATAAGTTCTTTGTCGAAGTTGTATTCACGTATCTGTCTAATTAGGCTGCTTCGTAAACGTATCGATCACCACAATCTAATCGGTTACACAATAATGGAAATACCCTCTTACCCAGAATCTCCACGTGAGCCCCGGCAGCTTCCATCATGACAAAAAGATCGGACGGGAAATCATTGTGGGCTTGTTTGATCATCATATTACCAGCCCAACTGCCAGCCTGGGGTAAGTGTTAAAACAAAACAAACTTGAAATAAAGCCAGATATCTTCAAAGAGACATTATCGAGTATGCCACTATATACCAAACCTGCGTACGTATGAAGGGATTCCATTAAAATTAAATGATAAATATTTTATAACTTGTATGTTTTTCTCCACTAAATCATCATCTGATAACAGACGGGCGAAATATTTTAAGAAAGAAAGGCTGGGAGTTAGATCTGCAAATTAAAATAATGTTGTACTAGATGCATGATACATGGCATTATACTGTGTATATTTTGAGGATATCTAACGAGAACCTGTGTGTTAGGCTGAACATCACTCGGGTCTTGTTATTTTTAAGAGCAAATCCATACGCGACAAAAAGTAAACCTCAACAAAATCAGATTAACTATTAAATGGAAGCTTAGTATTTTATGTGTCTATTTATGCCTTGAGCATGATAAAGGAGAATGGGAACGATATGCCATAACAGGCAAAGCAATAGGGCCAATAATCTATGGGTGACTTTTAAGAAATCTGTTTTACTTGCTATGGCCTATCAAAATGAGCATTGATGTTATTTTCACGTGTTAAAATAACACACGTTATAACAGGGCCCGGGTGTAAGGCTACAGGGGTTGTAGTGTGAGAAAAATTTAAATCAATTGGCTTTTACATTTCTCATTGGTAGGTTTCCAATCTTCATTATATGTTCCTGTAGAGCGCTGAAATATTTGTATCCTTCATTCTCATTGGATATTTCACCAAGAGTTTTCTCCAGTGACGAAAGGCTTTGGTTGGCCCCAAGAGTGACGTGGCCGGTGACCTGACAATAGACAAAATGCATTTTACAGTATTGACATATTTATTCAGCATGGTACAGTAAGAAATATTAAACGTCGATTCTACACCGAATATATTTGCTTCATTTGAAATGTTAATTAAGAATTGTTAAATGAATTTTAATCCCAAAGTTGTAAGTTTACACTCAACTTCGCAAAAGTTATAATTTTGTGGTATTTAAAATGCATTTATTCAAATTGAGTACGGCTTTATTATTCCATATTGCCAATTTCAATTATCTGCTTTAAAGGGTTTGTCACACCTTGTTTTGTTCTCGTTAAAAGTTTCAAATAAGTTGGTTGTATTTTTTGTACAGTACACCATACCTCTCGTTTGTATAACTCCTCTATACCACGCAGATCTATGTATACATTAAAAGGCCCATCCTTGTATATGCCTATAACATTGCGAAATGATCATACTACAGGTACGGCAATCGTAAAATTGTATAACTTTATATATAACATCTTTTGTTTGATATTTTTATTAGAGTCGGATTTTGCTTTTCCTGATATCAATCACTAAAGTCTCATGTGGTTAAAAATTCGTTTTACGGCTGTCAGTTAGTGAAATAAGCAACCTTTTTGAAGTTTATAAAATATGGTGAAAACCAATAATTCTTCAAATACCTAAAATCTTTAATCAAGTACTTTTACCACGGTGCAATTAAGTAAGCTGATGGTACCTTGGACTATTTTGCTTACCAGTACTAGTGTTTCCAAAGAACAACCTCAGTCGATCCCTTTGGTGTTTTTTAAGGAGAACAGAGAGGGCATCGATACTTTCTGGGCGGAACCATTTTACTTTGCCATTGGTGATAGCCAATGGCACGTTGTCTGGTCTGTCAGCTATTGGGGCTCCGTTTCCAGAAGAACCGTTAGCACAGGGTTCTCCACTTCGAGGACAAACAAACTTATTGAGGTCCTACGAGATGATAAATTATAATCGGTAAAAGTATTTTAAGTACAGCCTCAACGCTGGTCATTTCGTGACGATACATCGCCAAAGACATATGTTACAGACGTGAATAAATTGTTATAGAAAAAATCGTAAACTTCATTTTCCGCTAATTGTTAAAATTTATTATACCACGTTGACCGACAGGAAATCCTTATATTTTTAACCAAATATTCAGTCATAGCTTAAGGCGCTTTCCTTCTTATGCAATATGATAAAATATTCGGTTAAACGTCTTACGTTATCCTTAAAAGACAAAAATATCAAACTGTTATGAGAAGAAATAGTAATTTATATTCCTCTGCGGAGAGCCTGTCAAATTTGGAGCCAATCAACAATATATGCGAAGCCGGAGTACCAAAACACAAACCTCTATGTCGATGGTTTTAGCAGCAGAATCTGAACTATCTGAGGCAAATGATTTCATGGCGTCAAGGATAGGACGGTACCCTGTACATCGACATATATTCCCATCAAAAGCTCCTTCTACTTCACTCTCACTGGGGGTCGGGTTTCCGTGAAGGAAACTGAAACACAATTATGATAACGGACATCAACTTGATAATGAGCCTAAACAAGCAATCATTATTTGGCGTGTAGCAGCTTTTTTTTTCATTTTCTTATAGATTCGTCCGATTGATCAAACTAAATATAAAACAACCAGAATTGTATATTTCTGCCGGATTAATTATATGAGGGTGTGTCCATGACGAATTCGAATAATTTATCGTTTTAACCAATAGTAAAATTGCAATCTCACCCATACATATTCATGACCATGCCTGGAGTACAGTAACCACACTGACTACCATTGTAAGAGGC
>JAVFBX010006229.1:0-10513 GCA_034783855.1 Mopalia kennerleyi | reverse complement strand
CCCCCCCCCCCGCCCCCCCCCCCCCCCCCCCACTCGCCTGTATGTTATTCATCGAGAGACAGGGTTTAAACACCTAGTTAATCTTATCTTGTATTGTTGTTTCTCTGAATTTCAGTTGAAGGAGTGTATTAGGTCCATTGACCAGGATAATCGCCACACCCCGTTTAGACAGAGCAAATTAACCCATATACTGAAGGACTCATTTATAGGGAATTCCAGGACCTGTATGATAGCAAACATTTCACCCACATATTCAGCCTGCGAAAACACACTCAATACATTAAGATATGCAGATAGGTAAGTGAGAAAGTCATATGTAGGTTTTATTTTTATCAAGAACTTAATAACCAGTTTTTAGCTAACATGAGAAAATTCTGAAAGGTAGACCTTTTGTATTTCAACTCGATGTGTAAAAGAAACTTTTTTTTAAGAAAATTTCTTAAAACGAGCAATGTTTTTGAACAAATTATGTTAAATAGAAAATTCCATGAAACCGCACTGTTCATGAGTTCATGTTTTGAAAAGATTACTATATCTATTTAACAGAGTGAAAGAGTTACGGAAAACAGCGGGACTTAATGTCAGAGCAAGTAGAGCTTTAGCACAAACTGTCCTAAATGTGCCGTTCATCACCCCTGCATCCTTATTCCATCCTTCAAACATCTCCTGTGAATCAACTCCTGTAAGACCTAGGATGTCTCGAAAACATGCTGGTCGAAGAACACCGCCTTCTGTAGGATCACCTGACCCAGGTGAAACTCCAATCCGTGGTAACTTTCCTGGAATCCGCAAAACTAACAGAGATTCAAGAGGGAGACATTCTGAAAATAGTGCTCCAAGGCAAAAAGTGCAAAGTAGTATACTTAGAGAAAAAGTAGCAGTTAGTTCCACAGCAGTCATACGCCGTGAAAGATTAGATAATCAAGTGCGTTCCTCCTCCGAGTCTAACCCTACACTTTCTGACACCTGCAATTTGAATGAGCAAGACAATTTAGTGCAACCTCGTGTAATACGACATGAAACAGTAAGGTCTTCAAACGATACAGATTTAGATGCAGCTGCCCAAGATTTGGAGGAGATTGATCAAGAATTAAACGACTTAAACAAAACTGGAGGAAAGTCGGATGAAATATTTTTACACGATGCACTTCATTCTGGTGAAGGCATCACAGTTCCGGCAGCACAAGCTGTTCAAGATTCAAGGATAAGATCATTTTCTAGTCAACAGAGTTTATCTGGTGCAAGGACCTCAATGAATGTGCCTGAAATTCCTGGAAATAATTTTGTAGCAATTGGGTCTGTAGACTTTCCAGGCGACTCAAGTTTTTCAAAACAGCCTTCGGCATCATACCCAATTAAGCCCCTTGTGCTACGACCCAAGCCGAACGATTTTGAAGAAGATGAGGACACAGTAGTTAAGGATACCGAAGATTTAGATGATTTTTTGTTTGGATCACTGAGTGAACATAGGCCCCACCAAACAGTATACAGAGAGTTGGATCGCCTGGAACGCCTGCCCCAAACTAGGGAGACAATTGCTGCTGAGATGGGGCTTTCCAGAGCAAAGGATCCAAACCCCATTACCCCGAGGAGATCTGACCTCTGTGTGCCACAAGCTTCACCTGCCAGGAGCTCAGATCTCACTAGCTTTTCCAGAAGTGAAAATATGAAGTTAAGAGCTGCACCAACACATGACTCAACTAGGGATGATCGAGACCCTGTTAGGTTGCAGGCATCAGATTTCGCTCTGGATGCTACAGAGGAAATTCAGGCTGGTCTCTTCGGTGAGGAGTTTGTTCAGAAAGACTTTGGTTTATCACCAGACATTAGGCATGATGAAGGGGTTCA
Source organism: Mopalia kennerleyi (assembly GCA_034783855.1). Lineage (NCBI taxonomy): Eukaryota > Metazoa > Mollusca > Polyplacophora > Chitonida > Mopaliidae > Mopalia > Mopalia kennerleyi. Next base: position 8,665 of record JAVFBX010006229.1, on the reverse strand, counting down.
GCTCATTCCAGAAAGAGAACAAAGGTCAAGAAGAGATGTGACAGATCCACTGTTGGCCAGACACAAGGCCCGACAGAACATGCCTAATCCTAGTGAATTTTTACGCCACCTTACAAAGCAAGCTTGGTCTAAGTCCCCAGCTGCTACAGCACCTGTTGTCGCCAATATTCCTTTGCCAGTTTTACCATCCTCGCATATATCAAGCACTAGCCCATCAACCCATTACAGAACACCAACAGCTGCCCAAGACCTCAACCCTAAACCAAACACACATACTGCCCAAAAACAACCTGATAGTTTGTCTGATCACGAAACTGACTTGAAAAGAGTTCCATCCAACGGCTCAGTGAGAAGTCACGGCACCCCCTCTCCGAGTAGAACCGATTCCCCTGGGAGGAAAATGAGTGATGGTGGTGGTGGTGGTAGTTGTCCTGGGTCCTTGTCTCCTGTCGACCAACGACGCCCTCCAACAGAAGCACGGCAGAGACGCCGAAGTCGTAGTGGAAGTAGAGACAGGGAATCTAGAAAGTCTGTAACTCCTACTTTAGTTGAAGTGAGCAGTAGTCAGACAATGGTACCACAATCTGTTATTCCACAAATGGTTAGTGCTAATTCTCGGGTTCCCATGTTGGCTGACAGAATAGCATCGTTGACAACAGAATGCCACTCTGAGTCTACTCCTGCGGACAGTGCTCAGATTGAGGAAGAACTGAACCTTCCTGCATCTAGGGATTATCTGCACCAAGTTGATCTGCCTTCCTTGCCGTCTCCACCTACTCTATTTACCCTATCTGGTCCGGCCAACCCAAATCACCACCTCTCAAACAATGATAAAAATGAAGCCACTCACGCATCTGGAATCCTTGCTGCTTCAGAAACTTCAAGAACTTCTCCCAGAGACCGTTTGAACATAAATGCAGCCATAACCACAGAAAAGTTGTCTACATTTTCCCCTGTTGCCGGTTTTGCACCTATTCATCCACAGCCTTTGACACAAGATGGAAGCCACCCGATAATGTCCAGTGGTGTTACGAGAGACGTCGTCACTAACCAATCCACAGCTTCCTCTGTTACATCATCAACATCTGGAAGCATAATGAAAGCCACCTCAAATCTGCAGAGATTAGCCACTGCTGGAGTACCTACAGATGTGACAGAAGCAAAGTAAGCTTTAAAGATAATATAACAAGTACCATTCTGATAAAAGTTTATTTAAAATTAATTCTCTTTTACAAAGATGCATGTATGATGGGATTCATTTTGATCTTTCATTATGATTGATTGATTCATTTTCTCATGCCACATGAAATGGTTCGTCTGTTTGTCTGATTGGGGTTTAACTCTGTACTTAAGGTTATTTCACTCATAGGACGGTGTGCTAACCCAATGGTTGAAGGAAACCACCCTCAACTCATCTGACAACAATAAAAGACAAAATTGGACAATTAGTAGACCATACAAAGTCATCACAAATAAGATAGACTTGATTCCCCTACGTGCCAAAAGCACACCATGAGAACCAAACTATCCACTTGCCACCACTCTTACGCCCTAAGTATAGTCAGAAGTTTCTAGGGTGAAAGGTTGTTGGGTTGCACCAAGATATACTCTTGTTCCTCAACCAATAAGTATCAATGCATATATATCATATAAGGGAATTGCCCTTGAGTTTTTACCTTGACCTCCAACTAAATAAACAAATCCCAACAATTGGTACAAAAATATTAGTTTAATCCTTTAAGGATTGTAAAACAAGACTGATCGTCTTGATAATATTATTTCCTATTTTCCCAAACTGTTATCTAGATTTGATTCAGTTAAAGATTGTTTAAGCCTGGGTCACAACCCACCGTGCGTGTTTTTAGTTTTTTGGGGAGGCCATACTGCAGAACGCTGCGAAAGTTTGTCGTATATTAAAAGTGCTACGGTGTGTCTGCATGCTCCCAAATCCGTACTGAAGCGGTACACACCAAGTATGGATCCCCAAGTTTGGCCCACGTTTTTGCAAGTAGGCAGCACGCACTTGCAAGTACGGCTTGTTGGGACCCGGCTTTCGGGTGAGATTTTATAGCCTTATCAACTACAGGATTTAAAGTTTGATATACTATCAAAAAGGACTTTTATGGTTATTTATGTATTTGACTTTTTCAGAATACATATAGTAACAGCACATGAAGAACAGCTTGCTGCGGTCACTTCCTTGTGTAAACAGGAGATGAGGCTGTTATTAGCCTACCGAGATGGTCTGAAAGTAAGAATTTATTTTGTGACCTTAACTGTTTAGTAAGCTTCATGTTACACTGTGTGTTATGTGCTGTATCAGTGTTTTTTACAAGGTACGGTCAGGCTGGTTTATTCACCTATTGGGCTTCCATGATGTCATAAGTCAAACTGAGTTCACTTGAAATCCCATGCATTGCAGACATTTTAAAAATAATTTAAAGCTTCGGACCAATTTCATGAAGCAATTTTAAAGTAAAATTATTTTTTTATTTAGAAGATAATAAAAGACATAGCAAAGTTATAAATTTGATTGTATGTTGTAGGACACAGAAGAGTATGTTAAGAGAATGCGAGACATCCTGAACTTAAAAATGAGAACAGTTGCTCTTTTACAGGATCAGATAGACGCTTTCCTTCCCAGTAGGCAGCAACAAAAACCAAATCACTTCACGCAGAACCAGTTATGAGAATTCTTTGGAGTGCTTCTCAGCAGAAAGGTCGCAACATGTGTCATAATGCACATGAATGTCTACACTTTTTGTCAACAAAAACAGCTCCTTGGCTAACGGCAGTGTATTTATTATCCGAACCCAGAGATGTTATTTACCTAGAAGCGAAGGAACATAATTTTTCCACAAGAGCAAACAATAAACATTTTGTGGTTGTGATAATGGGGTTACTTTCTGTGTTTACCATTAAAGTATCACAAATGTTCATTTCATCTGAATTGTAATTCACTATAAACAGTGCAGTACAGCTCAGCATTTAACTGTTATATATGAGTGAATTATGGTTTGCTACATGCTTTTTGTAGCAAAGTATTATGACCTGATGTATTATAGAATTGAGACTTTAACAGCTTGGTTGATATATATACATGTATATAATACTTGATACTGAATAATGTCAAGGATATGGTAAAAAATTTGAATAAATCACCTAAATATTATCTTGGAAATTCCAGTCCCCAGATCTGAACTCTGAGCTCATAAGAGGTGCTCTGGTCAGAAGGTGACACATCACTTACATGCACACCCATAAGTTATGCTGCCCTCTCTTACCTGTCCCCCCACCTGTGATCTTACCTGTGATTCGCCTTTCTGTGATTCACATGTCTGTGACCTATCATGTGACCTTACCTGTGGCCTCTCATGTCACCATACCTGTGATATCACTTGTTGTCTTACTCATGACCGTATGTGTGGTCTCACCAGTGACCTGTAACCTTACCTGTGGTGTCACCTGTGCCTTACCTGTATTCCATATCACTTGCACTCATTCTGTACATTAATGCACCAAAAAAAACCCAAACATGTGTTGACGACGAACTATTCTGACTAAAGAAATAATTGATAATTGAGAGATATTTTTGTGCATATTACTATGTTAAAAAATAACTACTTTCTTATGACAGGTGATATTCCAGTTTATTTCTAATTCTTTTTTACCATTTTAATGAAACTTCATTTCTTAATATTTATTTATAATAATTGGACGAATATTTGTATATAGTACATATGTTGAAAAGAGTTTTAAACATGTATATTATTTAATGTAATAATTTATGTGATGAATCAATTTTTAAAAATGTATTATTTATTTTAAACACAAGTCCCTATTTTTTTTACAGATGAAGTACTTTATATATCTTAATGACTTATGTTTGTGTCAAAAGTAAGCAAGTATTATGTTATAATGACAAATTTATACTGTTGTAGTATACTCAATTCATGTAAGTAAAATACCCTTGAATATAGTGTTAAAAAACATTCATAAACAAGGACGTGTTAATGGCATTAAATCAAGTCATTTGTTTTCAACATCTTAGCATATTTTTTGTATGTTTTAGTGAATTGACGGTTTTACACTATGATTTAACAGAGTACCTTTGTTTTTGCTTAACTGTAGACATTGTACAGCAGTTATTGCAGTACTATCAGATAGAATTTAAACTATCATGTTTGACTGACAAATATGATGGGCCGGACTAGATTTATAGGTTTTGCTAATAGCAAGTAATGATAGTGCTAAAATTTGACTTGTTTGCTATTTACTGAATTAAGAATCTGAAGCTTATGTTTAAACACAACTACCATGAAATCCAGTTCAACAATCAGTGTCTATATCTACGTATATATACAGCTCCAGTATCAACTATTAAATTAACTTCAATGTTATCTGTTGACTGCTTGTTTTTTTATTTGTTAATGACAGGGTGTAATAAATTCCGAATATCCTCGGTTACAGCCAGAAAATTAACTATGAATTTATTTTAATAGATCTCCAAACTATTTTCAGTGTTATTTAAGGTCTATTTCAATGTGATGCCATGTTTCTTATTTTAAATGCTAATGACAAAAATTATTGTTCATGAATTTAAATCTTGTAACTGTTACAGTTTCACTTCTGGCTCTTCCAATAATGTTTTGCTGGTTGTGTTTTGCACTAATACATGTACCTGCACAGCAACACCTTGTAATAGACAGAACCCTAAACCAATAGTCTGATTTCCAGAATCGTGTTATACCAGTAACTGGGTTTTCCAGAATCTTGTGTATACAAGGCAGTAACTGGGTTTTCCAGAATCTTGTGTATACAAGGCAGAAACTGGGTTTTCCAGAATCGTGTGTATACCAGTAACTGGGTTCTCCAGAATCGTGTGTATACCAGTAACTGGGTTCTCCAGAATCGTGTGTATACCAGTAACTGGGTTCTCCAGAATCATGTGTATACCAGTAACTGGATATGTCAGAATCATGTGTATACAGATCAGTACATAAATGTGGCAGTCTGGACTATACCAAACAATGAACATGCCATAATTCTGACCACATGTATATCAGTATGTGACAGAATCTTGAGTAAATTGGATATGCCAGGAAACTTAAAAAAGAGAAAAAGTACTATACCAGACTGAATATTTCAGAATCTTAACTATACCAGAAACTGGATATGACAGACTCTTGACTGTACCAGTAACTGAATATGACAGAATCTTGACTATACCAGGAACTGAATATTTCATAACCATTCATGACTATACCAGTAAAACAAATATTCCAGAAACTTGAACTGGATATGACAGAATCTTCACAATACCATTACCTGGTTATGACAGAATCTTGACTATACTCGTGACTGGAAATACCAGTAGCTGGATATGGCAGAAATTAAGTTTAGCAGTAACTGGACATGCCACAAGCTGGAGTTTATCAGCAACTGGAAATGCCAGGAACTGAAGTAAACCTGTAACTGGGAACTAAGCTGAAATATGACATATTTAAATACTAGTACCTAGATTTGACAGGAATTGAGAATATCAGTGTCTCAATGGATCAAAAAGATTCAAAATGTTCGTCACAGGCAATGTCAAGGGCTTGAGTAACCTCATGCTTTCTTTTGCGTGATAAAAAAGTTTTGTTGTTAATCTAACATGTATCTGTTTCCCAATGTCCATTGTCCACAATAACATTGTTATAAAATATATATTGTTAGTTATTTTAAACAATTTTATTTTTGCTCACAACATAAAATATTTTTGATTGTTAAAAAGTATTGTTAAGTATTGCTTGAAAGCAGCACCCTCATTCATGTACTTTATTCAGGTGATAATTTCCAGCATAGATACAAAACAGCTGGGATATTTAAAGGCCGTCCAAAGTTTACTTTTTTAGATAAATGCAGCATAATTTAAACTAAAATGTAAAGGACAGAAGTAACTGTATTGAAGGAGCACAAATGTTATTTTTCTAAAATTTCACAGGCCCAGTAATGCCCAGATGATAGTTTGTCTTAACCTGTGTTTCTTATTCATTTAGTAAATAGTTATAGAACTTTTGTAGGCCAATAACTTAAGTAACAAAAAATATTTAATTTAATGTTGATTGACATAAAATGCATTGTCATTATACAGGTCTGTTTGTAGGCCTACTGTCATTGAATTAAAACAGTTCAGAAATCAAGTTTCGTTTTTTTGGATAATGGTTTCAAAGTATTGTCGGCCCGCGGCCATGGCGTAGCGGTTAGCGAGCGCGCTTTCTAACACCTACTTCAATTTACCATTCACATGAGAGTCCAACTGTCGACCCTCAGAGTGAGTCACAAGGTGTGGCTCCGGCAATCATGGGGGTGGTTTTTACAAGGTTTCCTCTCGGTTTTCCACCATAATAGGGCAAGGAACAGTTAGAAGTGGACAATCCGTCGTCATGTAAGTGAAATACTCTTGAGTACTACGTTAAACCCCAATCAAACAAACAATCCTCAATTCCCCCCTGTATGCAGTAAACTGTCAACAACCAATCAGAAATAGAAAATTGCCTCCCCTGGCAACGCGTGCTGCCATAACAACGCCGTCAGACTCGGCTGAGAGTTAAAACAGCGAAAACCGCCGTAGAAAAAGTCTTCCAAAACAATTTTTCTGATGTTTTGGTGCCATAAATTATAGCGGTTGTGAGGTAGAATGCTTCTAACTATGTTCGCGACAACCAGTTCCCTATTTGTGCTGTATGTTTTATAAAATTAAGAAAACAAATTGGAAGTGGAAGCGGCCATGTTTGATTTGTTTGTACTATCGGAAATTTGATACATGAACATTCGCACGCTGGGATGTAACGTGTGTTTACCCCTCTGGGAATTGAAAATATCCCAACACCACACGTTTGTTTACCGAATAATGAATTTATTAACTTAAAGTATAGGCTGTTTTTGTCTTCGAGATGGATTTTAACTATTGGAATGCTTATGCAGTGCAAGTCTGTGAAGGGAGGAAGTCGGAACTGCGGTCATTGTTGTCGGTCATTGTTGTCTCAAGACCGCTGGGCTGTGTTCCTTGTTGTGTTTATTTGCGCACGGCACGTAACCCGTGGAAGGTTAGAATATCCGTTTGCAAGCTACATGGGTTTCACTTGCGCTATATTTAAGGGAACAAACACAGCACCATCATGCGTTTTATGGTAGACCAGGTGCTTCATACTTTATTGAGTGTTTAAAAATGACAAGATATTTGACCAACCAATCAAATCGTCTGATTTCAAAGAAAAGCATTTTTTTTCTTCAAATTTTCACGTAATGTTTTTTGTCTCCCATCAATTTATGTTATTTCATGAGACCTTGGTCAAACTACACGCGTCAGAATTTTTTTGGCATGTATGTTGTTCCAAATGACGTGTCGTCAAATTATTACACCTGTAACATTAGGTTTTCGTCACGTAACATAGCACACCGGAAAATACAGATAATGATTCTGACATGTATCAAAGTATACAAGAAACGTCACGAAGACAGACGGAAACGTTCTTAACCAGCCAATAAATACATGTGCGTTTGATCAAATTTTTTTCGATACACTTTCGATATTCAAATGTTGGTAAAGGTGCAAATATACGAACATGCGCTTAGCGTATACGATTAGGCGTAAATATAAAAATAAGCTCTACAATTATACGATAAGGCGCCATAAGGCTCTTCATGGGGGTCCTACATTTACACCCTTAACTGATCGAGCTCAAATGTACGCTATTCACAAAACCGAATCCGTGTTTGTGGGTTAAATACGAGTTTAAAAAGCGGACGTTTTCACTAGACATTCGGGCATTTTGGTGGCGGGCATAAGGCCTGGCGGTTTCAAACTGACTAATCAGGGCTCGCACACTACCTTGAAACTTCGCTGTCTGAACTATCCGAATCAGAAAAACGCTCACAAACAGAAATGTCCGACTTAGTACATGTATCGTACCCTCTTTCGTCGATATACACATTATTTTGCCGTTCATTTGTTATTTTCACAGTTATGTCATATGTTTCACGGGTAAACCGAAAACGAAGCTGTGTTGGAACCGACTGCGACCAGCTTACAATCTACGGAAAACAGTGCGGTCTACACTGCTGAATAGCGAGTTTCTCACTTTTAGTTAATTCACTTCTGGTGCTACTGATTGAGTGCAGATCATATAAAACAACTATGGAACAAAAGTTATCCTACAGTTCATTTTGATATTAGACGGATGTAAATGGCTCGAAATGGATTCTGCACTTATTAAACCATGTGGCCCGCGTTCTTAACTGAGTGAATCTGTGGTGCATAGGTTTCATAACCATGTCCACCAATATCCGATACATGCCTCCTACTTGGCAGTAAATTATTATTCGTCCATTCGCTGTCTAGACGGAACGGTAAACAAATCATTTTTGATCACAGTTCCTTTGTAAAGGCACGCATGGCACGATTGTTGTTATGTACGTATCTTCTGGTGACAAAACCAGAATGATAACGGCCAAGTTGCGATGTGCGGTTTAAGTCAGGCTTAAGGGACCCATACACGTTAAAAAAACCCGTCAAAATTTTGATACCAAATTTTGATATCAACATTTTGATGCAAAATTTGACCGTGTGTAGGGCGTTTTGATGTCAAAAAAAGATTTGAATCAAAATTTTGACGTATCA
>JAVFBX010006118.1:7504-18710 GCA_034783855.1 Mopalia kennerleyi | reverse complement strand
CTTCTGTTTTAAATTAATGGATGAAAGTCGCGACTTGATTCCATAATATTAATTATTACTATTAAATGATACGTTGCAGCCACCTGGTTTAAGCTGAATTAAAATATTTGTTAATCAAATGCTAAAAAATAATTAACACTAGATTAAGGAAAAATTAAGCATGATGTAAACAATATTCACCTGAATTCTTAGCTAATGAGCACTTAAAGACTCAACAAATTGTCACTTTTTTGCTGGTATTAGCCAATTAATCCGGACTTTAAGGCATGAAGGCAGTTTTTGAATCAAGGAATGGCAGCCATTTTGGAATAAGTTGTGACCTCCATCTTAGCTTTCAGGTACAATGGGGTTCAATCATGCCATATAAATCACATATAACATAACTTTAGGCTGCACAATAGCAACGAGAGCACCAGGGCAACAGAATGCTCAAACACTAGCCATTTCAGATTTAAAGCATCACATGTACAGGTATATATGAATAGGGTAAGGCAACCATCTTGACTTTAACATGACATGCTTGCCATTTCAGAATTAAAGTTTTGCCACACTTGGGTTTACCTTTATTTGTAAACAACTTTTTTGTTTTAACTACCGTATAAAATATACCTTCAACATGCAAAAGAAGGATTTGGATTCGGGATGCAGATACAGGAGTATCCAAGTCAAAGGTTTTTGCCAGGCTGACGATTGTCTGGATCCTGTAAGGCTCATAAATTTGTATTTTCGTAACAATATATTACCAATACAGAAAACATAACTTATAGATGGGGAGATGCTGAAGCATGGGTTATCTCTGATGTTGAGACACTTCTCTGGGTAAGAGGGCTGAAGATGGGGGTGATTGACATTGTCGTTTAATCTGGTAAAGATTGAAGGGAAGCAAGCCAGGCATTCTTGGCCAGTGTAAGGCCTCTGTGGAATCAACAATCCGACTAGAGTTGGAGGGAGCCCAGCAAACAAACCCCGTCAAAAACCAGCCGTTCAAGCCAAGCTGTTTAAATTACTTTGCACTCTGACCTTCTCGTGAACATTTGCCAACAAAAAAATGTCGCCTGAACACTGGCACAAAAGCACTCTGATCCAGATGTGGAAATCCTTGTATTCCCCCAGGGCTGTCAAAGTTTCACTTCCAAAAGTTCATCGGCCTCAAGTCACTTCATGCCAGCTTTATGCTTGGTGTTAAATCACCAGAGTAAAAAAACAATGTCTGATTTGATAGGTTTTGTCAACAGAGATATCATTTTGTCTACTGTTGTAATATATACAATACCCTGAAGCTTTATTAAAGGCACCACCTATTTAACAAGGAGCAAGGCTGAGCTAAATCTAGGATGTACTAATACAATGCTTCACACCAAAAAACTATGTACCTAATAAACATATATGGCTCACATCATTATTTTTTCAATTGTTTGTTTATCATTTTTATTTATTTAATTTTTATTTTTTTGCTTAAACCTGTCTTCAGTAAAAAAAACTCAATCCTTCTACATGTGCATATCCCATAACAAATGGAAAGAGAAACTGTGAAGAAAACTTGCTTTCCACTCATAAGTTTAGCATAGTATGAAAGACCTATTTTGATATCAATATTTTGACAATTTATTTTGCCTACATCCAAACAAAAAATACTGTTAATATTTCCTTCGTTAAGGACACAAGGAGACAATGGAGGAAATGATGAACCTTCATTACCACTACATTTTTTATAGATCAAATGATACAAAATAGGAGAAAATATGTGAATCTCCATCTTCATCTGGGGCCGGTGCTAGAAGTGCAATTGAATTTAATTCGCTATTAGAGGATGTCACCAGATACGCCAAATGTTGAAGGTTTATCCCTAACTCGGTATTAGAAATTTAATCTGGTGTTAGCCGCTAATCGTCTTCCAGCAACTGGCCTCTGCAGATTAATAAATTTTTGTCTTAACCATACATGTATGGCTTATGCCCTATATGGATTTTACTTACATGACAGCAGTGCACGCCAAAAGTAAATAGTCATTGCAACAAGAAAACTGCTGAAAACTTTCAGTTTAATGTACTAGATTAACTAAAAGAGAATATTAAAAAATTTAGAGAACCAAATCGAAGAGCATCTCTTTGTTTCCTTCAGTTGAATTAAAAGTTGATTAATAATGCAGACTTGTTACCTTAATCTCATTGTAGCCAATCTCGATTTGTTAGGATAGATGGTCTCTTAGCAAGACATATTTTTGGCATCAAAGAATACTTTTTCTTTTGAAACTTAAGGTATGCAGCCATTCTTGATTCATGTTACCGTAAGCATTTAAGACCTGTGGCAGGGGTAGCTGAGGCAGTAATCTAAATGTCTTACAGATACAGCAGCCATATTGGAATAATTATTGTACATGTAACAATCTTTAATTAACTTGAGCCAGCCATATTGGGTTTCATATTTATGGGTCTAGCTTTGGGGCCTATCGTCCATTATTGGGTTTGAAAAAAAAATTGGCAATAAGATTAATTGGTGTTCTTGCCTCACTCAAGGATATTTCACTCGTAAGATGGAGGTTTACACCAATAGGGAACAGCTACACTGAAACAATAATAAAATGAAAAATGTTTCTGCATTGTTTAAAATGTTATGTTCCCCCAGTGGTGTAAACTGCAGGACTACACTTTGAACATACTGTCCTTGGCTAGATTGCATGTCGATCTTGGTAAACAATGTTGCCCAGACATGTTCGGTTAGGCCGACTCTCTCTTGTCTACTCTAACTGCAAATCAGTGTATGTAATATCCGCATGTGTTTGATGCAGATGGTTGCACTGTTTGACATGTACTGATATCTGGATAGGTGCCGATCTAACATTTCCCTACGCAGCTCATTATTTATTGGTACCAGACAGCAGTTTATGCTGTCAGTAAGTGTGTACCGGTACATGGTACAAAACAAAGCAAAAAGAGCTAGAGTATCCGCAACTTTCAGTAGTTGTCTCTATTCTACAATCTCCACACTTCATACAAAACAGATTTTCACACTTATTGATCAGTGTGTAATGCTATGATCTATTGCATTAAAACATACTGCCTTTAGTCGGAAGGTAGGATATTTTGGCTATGGAACACTGGTTCCTTATAACCGATCCCTATAGTTCTTTATTAGGCCATCACTATTCCAAAAATTCTACGGCTCTAATCAGTTTAAACATGATTGGCACAAAGCTAGGTAAGATTGTTCTATTGCACATCTCTTGATGGAGTTTGAATTTCACTACAAGTTTGTTTAACACCGTATTTAAGGTTATTTCAATCACATGATGGTTTGCCAGCCCAATGGATGAAGGAAACCACTCCCAACACCACTAGCAACAAAGACATATACAGGACAATCACAGGACGCAATACAGACACAACAAACCGATTGGCCTGATGTTCCCCTTTAGCTATGAGGGCACAAGGGCATCAGGAAGTTCACTCCACCACCCGCAATTTCACTACGAGATCATAATTTCAAGATAGCAGCATTTTCGCCTACATATTTATAAATAATCTATTTCTTCGAACGAAATACATAATGAGAGGGCAAAGATGTGATAGTTGACAAAAGAACATTCTAACCCAAGTAAGACGCATGTATGTTAATGTATGTTTGGCCTACATTGATTTAGTTTGCTTAAATGATTTGTGAGACTTTCACCTCGACACTATCTGACTGACAGATTAGTTAATATGGAACAGGATTTCAAACAACCTTCTTTCACCTTACACCACCTTTAATCTCAGGTAAATCAGTACAGGCTTTGAATCAAACCATCAACATTGTGATGCGTACAGAATAGGTGAAATCTGAACAAAATGGCACCATTGACGGCATTGAGTGAGAAACAAGTTGCTCAAACACATCCTCGTCTGGGTTATTATGAGCTTTGAAGAATATACTTGTTATTAGCTCTAAAGGAACAATAATTTTCTAACAGAGCAATTATATTATAACTCTTTTAATGATGGCGCTGTTGAGTTGTGTAGCTGTGCCGCTGTCATGTAAGTGAAACAGCCATTAGAACGATGGTTAAAACCAGTCAAACTTTATTTCTTTTCATTCAAATTTTACATGGTGTTATTTTATTATTTTGAAGACGAGTTTGACAATGGATTGAGACAAGTACCCTTCCACTCATTGACAAGATCACATGACAAGATCGAGAAAAACAATTGACCAATCATTAGCAATGACTCCATTTACTTTGTAAGTTAAGTTATTTAAGACAATGATGAACGATTGCTTGATAAGTGTTTTGCGCTGTGCTCAACTGTATTTCACTTATTTGTCAGCGGTGTATTCCAACAATAATTAACACGAACTTAAGCAAAAAGTGTGTAATGTGTTGATAAAGTTGGACAAATAACCCCCCTCCTGTGATAAGTAAAGTCAAAGACAAAGATCAGCAATGCAATGCTATTAAGTTGAAGGTAATGGACACTACCCTCTTATTATACGCACACATTTCCTTCCCTAGCCCCTTTAAGCATAAATTCAAAGCAAGGCAGGTTTTCGTTTAATTGCCTTAGATAAGCAATAAATCCATCAACTAGTTTAATTATTAACAGGTCAAAAGATAAAGACAGAGAGATTAATAATAACTGTTAAGACAAGAATAACGAGAATTCTAAAATGGTGAGGGGAAAGGGGTGAAAAAGATATCATCAAACAGTCATAGTATACAATAAATTTCATAATTTGAAGACGTAAGGTATGTCAGGCTTGAAAAAATTACCTAACTCATCTGTCCTTTGATATTATATTTTGTCTATGAGAGTTTCTGAGATAATAGATAGAAATGTCTTATATTTAAGGATGTTTGCCTCAGCAGCTTGTAACAAAGTAATATGGAGGGTAATAAAGCTCAAACAGCCACAGAGGACATTTTCCTTCTATATATTTTGATGTTCAGGGGTCAAAATGCTAAACAATTCAATCTTAGATTTGATTAAAAAAACAATATGGTATGTTTAAGGTCTATCCAGGATCAATGAACAATCTTCTAACTGCTTTAAATTTTGAATTAAAGAACTGACCAAAATCAAACCCCCTGACAATAAATCAAAAATCAAAAATTCAGAATCAACCAAGCTCACTTTGAGATTTGAACTTTTTATATTATGGTTTACTAAACACAGAGTATTTGGTTACCTCTGCTGTTTAATTGCTGATTTACAAAATCTTGCAGATTAAAAGTACTTTTTGATTATATAATTTCTTCCATTTGAAACACAGTTACTCAATTTAGCTACTGGACTTTTTATCAGACATTAAGTATCTCTACCTGGAAAGATGCAAGTGTGTTTTTAATGATCGTCAGGTGACATCTATCAGAATGTATCTAAGAGCTCTGTTGGGTTTGATGTTTTTTAAGATGAAGGCTGCACACATCTGTTAACAGTCATTATCATGTAACAGAGGTGTGAGCCCAGGAGAACTTTCCCAACAAACTCTCTTTCACTTATATTATCGTTTACGCCCTTACCATCTCCATGGATACAACTAAAATTGCTACCATTTTTTTCTCTCTCATATACAACAATGTATATCCTGGGATTTATACTGATAAATATTACCCACCTGATTTTCTGATCTTTTTGTTTCACCTTCACGAGATATGTTTAATTTTCATGTACAATGAAATTTAATGAATTTTAACTTTCTGAGCTCTGAATGTCTAGACTGAATAGAAATGTTAAAGGAGAAAAATGTAGATTTATCCACATGAACTTCTTACGGTACTCTATGACACCAAGTTTATTTTTTCAAAGAACTCAGCAACTTTCACAAATCTGTAATGCTAAAATTGATTAATTTGGATAGCCATGTTGCCACAGCCCATCTGAGGTAAAGGTAACATAAATGCTAAAGTTGAAAGGTTGTATGTGGGTGTGGGTGTTTAGCCCTGGTAATTACAAGTGGCATGTGATTCCCGTGTCCCTGATGAAGTGAAATAAACTATCTAATTACTGCAATTAACAAACAAAAAAAGAAGGTAAATGATTGCTCATTAAAAGGACATAAGTTCTTCATTATGATGACAGCGAATTTAGCTATAAGGATGTCATTTTAGCATAATGCAATGCTCTGAAAATAGGAATCTTAAAGAATGCCAAATATGTATTGTTTTAGCCAGATTTTGGGTCCATATTTTTTTTTTTGCTACCATACTAGGTCAGGAACAAGAGGTCACCAGACAAAGGTCAGTGAAGACAAACTAAGCATTCCAGGGACTACTACAAACACAAACTGAACATTTAACAAACATGTTCACTTCAACCCTTCAACACATGGTCCTATTGACAAACAGGTGCCAACTTTGAAACAAGAACCTTAATTTAGTGTGAAACTTGTCATCCGTGCACAACCCAGTTCCAGTTCGACACGAATCCATAGTGTTGATCCGATTCCTAAACTTCAACATCTCTTATACTGCATTTTGACAACAGGATTAGTGCACATGTATGTACAAGGACATGATTATTTTGACACCAAATGATTAATTTAAGAAGGGCAACCCATCAAACTCTTCAACAATAAAAGCAGAAAAAAGGAAAACATGTCAAAATGGTATAAAGATGGTTATTATTCAAAATAATAATTCTATCACAATCTATATTGTCGAGCACATATACATTAAGCTCAGTTGTTAGATATTATTGTAAGATTGGATTTACCCCTCTTCCTGATAAAGAAGGTATAATACAATATGTATATTTATTCTGCACATTTATAAGCTACATATGCCTATGTCTGCACATATATGTAAGATCTTGTGCAAAAGATATTAAAAAGCCTGTTTTGGCATTATCTGGAGAGTGGAAATCTAAAAAAAAATTTTTTGTGTACATGGATAATTTAGTTTTTTACTTCTCTTTAATATTAGACAAACTAAATATGAACAAAGAATATTAGATTTTTATTGTGACTGTTGTCTGTGGTTTGGGTGCAATGCGACTCAAATCGTGCTACAGTGACAAGTGTTTCCCATCGTCAGGAATAACAATGGACACAAACCGATAGAATATGGAAGATGAAAGGTGACCCGATCTGTTCCTATAGGGGAAGGGAATGTAACCGATTTCTTTTTAAGTTTAAGATATTTCCTGGACTTAGTTTGCAGCCTCTGATAGTTTTCTTGTGTACCATGGACTAAACACAGCCACTCAGAGGCTTATGAAGGGGTTGACCAAATCTTCTTTAGGCATTCTTTATACACAGGGCTCCATTCGGAGAAAAACTCAAAGTGTGAACGGTGGAGAAAACAGCCAGGGTAATAGAGCTTCCATAACAAACAATAGAAAACCTTGAAGTTTGCAGTTCACACAGTACACAGCCTTCAAATCTATGCGTCCCAGAAAAGAATGCTAATATTGTGTTTTCAATCCGGTCGATGACTAGTAATGGCATGTTCCCCACATTGCCTTTAGAAGGAAATCATGGTTTTAGGCAATGATTACATATCCTGTACTGCACACATAGATATAGATAATGTCTTGAAAATAAAATATAAGATAATCATATATTAAACAAGGAGTACTTTCCAAAAAACCAATATTTACACATAGGAAAACTTAATTAACGTAAATCAATCACTGATCAATATCCCTCTTCCTTGATCCAACCCTTGACCAACATTAGTCATTTTTAACACAGCCTCCACAGAGCGGTTGTGAAATTACTCATGTGTCGATGTAGTTATTGCTGGTTAAATGTGGCCTTCAACTGGTAATAAGCTTCCTGTATTGGATCAGTGGAACAACACCTCACACCCTATTCATGTCACCGCTATAATCCACATTGAACAGCATCCATCAAGGTTTCTTTGATTGAGGTTTAACGCAGCATCCAACAGGGTTTCTTTGATTGAGGTTTAACGCAGCATCCAACACGGTTTCTTTGATTGAGGTTTAATGCAGCATCCAACACGGTTTCTTTGATTGAGGTTTAACGCAGCATCCAACACGGTTTCTTTGATTGAGGTTTAACGCAGTACTTAAAGTTATTTCACTATTCACTTTACCCACTGTCTGCTAGCCCAATTGTTAAAGGAATTCAACATTTGTAACAAAGAAAAAAGACAAAACTTTAAACATGCAGGACAATGGTGAATTGCCCCCTAAGTACCAGGGCAAGCACCTAACACTGATATTATGTAGGTTGTATATATACTTTTGAGATTCATATGTTGATGTGACAAACAATCACATTACATACCATTCCACTCTTTAATTAACTGTCTTTCTTCCACTTATGTTTGTGCAAAAGCTCTGTTCCCGGATTAGGTTTATTTGCAATATAAACAATTTTGATACAGTGAACGATTTAACATATCGCATAAATCACAAATATGGTTGTGATGTACATGTAAATGTGTCTAAATTCATGTTGAAGAGCTTTTTTATTTTATCCGAAATATAAATAATTATAAATCTAATAAATCTAGAATGTAAGATTTTACGTATGGTCACATTTATTTGGCTTGGATTCACACATATTTCTCGGCAGATATATTATTTAAAGGACTTGCTGGTGAAGCTCTTAGTAGAAGCAAATTTATGTCATTAAAACTTCTCAGCATACAGCATGGGCGACACGGACAAAAAAATATGACAAGCTGTCACTCCACCTCAAATCACAAAACTGACTTTTTTCAGTTTGAGAAATTAAGAGCGGAATTTTAAGCCCAGCTTATGGAACAAGTTTGACCACAAAGGTAGATATTTAAAGAAGTTGATTTTCTACAGAAGAGTTGGCCACAGGATTTACGATGGACAATCTATACGAGGTTTCAAAGGGCACTTGTTCAGGCATAAAAATCCTTACTCAAGAATCAGCATTTACTTCAAAGAAATTCTGTTTTATATATACAAACAAAGAAATGTATATCTCCATGTTTGTTTTCATACATCTCGAAAACTGGGAATCTCAAACATCTTGAAGAAATCTTTAGACAATCTAGTGTATTGTTTGATAGAATTTCAAATGAGAGACAAAGAGTCTACACATCTCTTTTCATTCAATATTCACCTTGTACTATACGATCAAAATAACATTCTTAGGTTATTGCATAATTTCAAGAAGATGCTTGCAAGTGAAGGATGTACAGCACAACACAAAACAAACAAATATAAGCAATGTCGAAAACTGTCCCAGGACAAAAATTATGAAATACAGGTTCTTTGGTAAACTTTGCATAACTTTAATTTTTGATAACTTCTTTTTAACTTTTTTGTTCTGATGTTTTTGTTATCAATAGTCAAAATCTACTTTTCACCATCTGGTGAAACAATCTCTCCAGGGAGGAAATCCGGAGTCAAATAAGACCTCATTGGAAATATTTTCGCCTATCGTGAATTATTTGAACGCCTTACATAGATTTTATTTTCACTATTCAGCAAAATCCAAATGGGTGAAGGGAATCACCCCAAACATTACTTGCAACAAACAAATACAGGACAATAACAACACACAGTACAAAGAGATTACAACCAGATCTGCTTCATGTTGCCCCTTAGCTCAGAGAGCATCATCCTAACAGAAGCTCCCTCCCATCCTTCCAAATTTCCTTTTTAGGATTGACTATGTCTTGCATAAACTTCTTGCTTTCTCAGAATATCTATACTTTATTATTACTTTTTTTAAATGTCATACTCGAGGGTAATAATAAGCAATTCGTGGAAACCATAAAGATATCATGAAAACTAACCACAGGATCTGCACAGCCATTGTTTGTGAGATTGGGGTTAAATTTTCTTATTTTTGATGTCACTTCACTCATATTGCAGCTTGCCAACCTAATATATGAAGGAAACAACCCAAGACAGGGCAATCAATAGACACAATACAAAGACATCACAAAGAAATCGGTTTCATGTTGCGCATTAGCTATGAGAGCACCATGACAACATATCCTCCCTCCGAATTTCCTTTATAGGATTCTCTCGGTCTTGCACTAACTATTTTGCTTTAACAAAATATCTCAGCATTGAATGTTTGATTGGGGTTTTATGTATTATTTTTTTATGTACTTATTTCACCAGCCCAATAAGTTGGTAAATTTCACCTACTATATCTTTTTATCTATGGTCAACCTTGAACCGGAGCTGAACATTGCAGGTAGCGGATGAGCAGACCACTACACATCCCACTGAGCCCCGTTTCCCCCACTAGACTATCTGTAAATCATTGCCTGTGTGACCTACAACAAGTCTACCTCTACTAATCAAATATACAATGATAGGATTCCCATATCACAGTCAACACTGACATATGTAACACTCCATAATGTGAACAATATGGTTAGGGTTTTCTTTGAACGGCTATAACTAACACAAGAGTTCATGGATAAAATCAAAACAGACTATATTCATCACATAAATTCATAAAATTATGAGTTTTGTTTTTCAAATATTGAAATGTGTACTCAAGGACAAATTGTCAAATTTCTTCCTAACAAAACAACATGTCACAAAATTTTCACTAAACCCTACATATTAAGGTCCATTCCTTATTTTCAAAAAGTCTCCCAAGACATGGGATTTCACTTGAATTGTGACTGTAGGGTTAAACAATTTTCCAGGGGTATGAATTTGTCTACATAAACAGCATTCTCATTACATGATTGATTGATAATATATCTGAAAACCTAACTCTGGGAATATTCTAGGAGCTATCAAACAATTAGTAAACATGAAATGGTTAATTAGGTGAACTGCATTCCAATGGAAAATTCTTTTAAGTTTTAATGTCAATAAAGCGCAACAAGAGCGAAGCTAAGTTAGGGTAGAACATTTTTTTTTTAAATTTATAAATAAACATACTTTTCTTAAACACACAGAGAAATGTATTTCCATCCTTTATCAATGAGGAGGTTGTTTCGCAAAAAAACAAGGGATGGGTGGCGCATACAATTGTCAATTGTGTAAAGGGAGAATCCTTCCGCGAATACTTGTGAAGGCTTAGAGAAACGAGAGGAAAGGTTTTCTTAGATATCACTGTCTGGGATACAGGGATTGAAAACCAAGGCTAAACTTTATCCCCTGTTTGTTTTCTCAATAGCACAACAACTACAACACAAAACACTCCGTTAAAAAGCCTGTTTGTTCAATAGATTTTGTGAGGACAGAGGTTATCCGGTTCAGCTTGACCCCATCCAATAGGCCACAGGTCACCATATCAATTTAACGCCTAT
>JAVFBX010006008.1:0-18710 GCA_034783855.1 Mopalia kennerleyi | reverse complement strand
GCCATATATCATGTATCCTCTCGTACCACCCTGAGTGGTCTTTGGAGTGAATAAATGAATTGAATTGAATTGAATTGTAGTAGGGACATTTACTCCACGACTACTTTTAGGTAAACCGAATTAAATTTACACAAACAAATCTCGTTTGGGTTGACTAATTGAGTCAGCAGTCAATAGCGGTCTTACACTGACTAAGTGACACATATTACTCAAAATGTTGGAATTTAATATGAACCTTTGTTTATCACCTACTTTCAATTATGTTTCCTTTTCTGTTTCTTATATTTTCCTCGCTTTTTTAGCCTCGATTGCTCTCAAACTAATATTTGTCCTTTTCCTTTCATTGATGTGAAAATGATGACAAACGACAAAGCGGCAGCTCAGGTATCTCACATTTTTTCTAACAATCAGATTGTTACAGTTGCCCTTACAGTACATCTTTTTATTCTACCTCAAAGACTTTCTCCATTTGACAAGAAAAGATATTTGATGTTGAATTATAACAACTCTTTTACTGTAAAGGTCTAATGAGGATGGTTTGAGGCTGCTTCAGGTCTTAACGGTTATTTATGATTTGATACTAATATATATACTTAATACGATTCTTTTGTGGGACTCCTCGTTTGTTCTCTAGTGATTTCAATGCATCGAGGTCAAGGACACAATCACCTGGCCATATGTGTCCTCTTGTTTCAAAGATCATAGAACGCTTCGATCTTGTTGACCTTTAAATAGAACATGTTATAAAGATCACGTTGTTTCTCCAGTTATACGCTGCTCGTGAACTTCCATTGTTAACTGTCCATAGACAACGCTGTAATAACGTACTATCTGCTTTACAGGTGCACGAATGGGAGCTCCAGTGATTATATACGTAGAGGTAACCCACGATTATCTGTGTAAATTAATCACACTGTCACAGGGGTGTTGATTTAGTTAAATAGATCTCTATATTGAGTTGTCTGGAGAGAAGGTAATGACCATGTATCTATATATATTCATAGATTAGAGTTGGCATTTTGTAACATACATATAAGTGTGGTATCCATCACGTGACAAGAAAATATAGTTAGAATTAACACAGAACATCGCATTGACAAACAGCCCCCCTCCCCCCCACACACACACCTTAAAAATGTTTTTAAAAGTATATAAACGGTGGTTTTTATCTGTGGGGTAATCAAGGTTTCAATGCTGGATCGATTTCGAGGCAATTACTATGAAGTAATACGAGACGAGTAGCCAAGATGTTTTATAGATTAGAAACTCACATTCTATCTATCTCTTCGTCTGATATGTGACATTTATACATGAGCTGTTTGTCAATATTGCCATTGCATATCTTTATGTACCATCAGGCATCTTAACACAAACATAGCCCAACCTGCAGCTGATTTATTAAGAAACGGAGATAAATGTGTTAAACTGAGCGACCGCAGCTATAATAATAATCTATCCCGGTGGTAATCAGTTCCGGCTATGGTTTTAGATTGTACATGGAATTTAAACAAACAGTTTTATAGTAATTAGAAAATGACCATGTCAACAAAAACGAAAGGAAACTTGACCCCCCTAAACAAATTTGGACAAAGTTTGATTAACCTAAATTTATAAAACAATATTTGTGATCGGCAATTCAATTAACTAACAAATTTTAAGAAAATTATTTTAAGATCAGTTGCAATTTTTACGGTTAAAGTTGTATTGTCAGCCAATTCAATCAGCTATATCAAGCATCTCTCAACTGTATGTATGTTTGTGTTTATGTAGGAAAAATGACTTTGCTTAAAACTATGTGCATAGACAAATGCTGCAAGTATAGTAGCCACGATGTTTTGTAGATTAGAAACTCATACTTTATCTATATCTTGGTCTGACAAATTGCATTTATACTGAAATAGTTTGTAAATATTGTTTTTACATGTAGCATCAGGTATCTTAACACAAAAGAAAAGAAATTCACTAAAGACACTTCATCCTGATGACCTAGTGAAAAGGGGCAACGAAACTGATGATCCTTGGAGAAGTGAAAGAGGTGAAGTTCTGCTGATTAGTAACAGACTAACACAGGAGTTGCTTTAAGCTGAATTGGACGTTTGTTTCACTGATAGCGAAATCCAAAACAAAGTCTCCGCCATAGTTAGACAAGCATAAAGTCAACAGAATAGTAAAGCGTATAGAATATTCCCACAATTATTCATACAACACCAGATGACCACAATTCATATAGGGTGGATCACTGAACAAACTCACAAACTCGCCCGTATGTAATTAGGCTGAAGATATAATATAGTTTCAGGGACAGGTGGTTCCACTGGGGGAGGGGGGGTGGGGGGGGGGGGGGCATGTGGATGTTCTGTATAGCCAAGCTTCTCAAATTGTTTCCTTTCCAAACCTGAATTTCTCCACTTTGGGGGTTTTATAGTTTGTTATTGCTGCTATACATACATATTGAACCCACATATCCATTAGGGTCGTCATTATGTTACCATGTGTTGATGAATTTTAATATCATTGTGATTTCCATTGAAACTGTCACATAGTTTTATGTATTTTACAAGGTAAATGATTTACCTTACTAAGTTTGTTTAGAAGCGTACCCGTGTTGTATTTTCTGGCACAGGAGGAACACTAACGTGTGCAGATGGGGTAAGTTTATGATTGAGTTCCGGTACATCATCATATATAAGTGACACAAAACGGAGTTCGGTATCAAACACCAATCAATCAACCAAAGGAGAATGGCACGTACACAGTGATGAGTACTGATTACACACACATGCAGCCAAAAAGGACCACAATAGTTACATTTGTCGGACGTTTCAACGTCTTTTTCGTCTAATGCACGGGTTTAGACTATTTTCATACACGGACGACCGAGATAATTCTCTAAAATCAAGATTTTCCTGTTTATATTAGGCCCCAAAGTTGCATAACATCCCACAACGATCTGGCGAGTTAGGTGCACGATTGCCTTTTGCTCATACTTGCTCGCGTTGCTTGTCATGTACAGTCAGTCAGCCAACGTGTTATCTTTAACGTCTGGTGATGTTTTTTGCCTAGAATTAATAATAATAAAGCCAGTAGTGCACCTTAATGGATCTGCATAAGATGAGTACTCTTCACGAGGTCACTATGTCTGACACTTAGCCATCATAAATGAGTTGATGTTCACCGTTTTTCTGTAAGATTCGGTGGATAACCTTTAAGTCACGTCGTGTTATCTGCGATGTTCTGCCTCATTCCGGGTACCTCCAATATTCGTTCTAGATTTGTGCATTAACGGAAAGTTCCAAACATAGCAATTCTCCCTCAATCTAATTACAATCGGATCTCAAAAACGCTCATCGTGTTTTGTTCGTCACAAAATTGAGATCTAACGCGATCCCCCTATTTTACTGTTAAATTAAGTCAATCTTACTGAATGAGGTTCAGGAAATGCCACAGTTTCAGTTGTCCAATACAACACGGGGTTATGGTAAAAACCAAATTCAGCAAAAATGATTTCATTTTGTTTTGATGTTGTAAGTTAATCGCGCGTAGCAAAGTCTTCATGATGTTTATAAGTTGATTTTTAGCACTGTCGTCCGTCCTCTTTTATAGTAGATTCTTGCTGTCGTTAAATCGGCTCATTACATTGGCTGATGGATGTAGGGGAAAACGCCAGATAGGACAAGCTTATGTGCACGCAGTTGATTCAGATAACACGAAAGTTGTCTTAACCTTGTCTATGTCTTAACCTTCGCTCGCGAAGATGAGGTCTATAACCAGTCCGCTAATTGGGCGGTTCCCTTGGTTATGATGAAAATCTCCGAAATAGTTTCTAGTTGTTTGGTCATTAGGTTAAGCTCAAGTGAATAATCATGCACTGTGTTTAGACGACGCATGGACATGGACAAACACAAAAGCAAATAAAATGTTCTAAGTATGCAGTCTATCACAGTTCCATATGTATACCCGTTTTTTTTTTACACATTAAATAACTAGCGCAGTGCTCAATGTTATTTCACTGTCACGACGGCAATGTGAATAATTGATTTGTGTTCAACGCAGTGCTCAATGTTATTTCACTGTCACGACGGCAATGTGAATAATTGATTTGTGTTCAACGCAGTGATCAATGTTATTTCACTGGCACTGTTATTTCGCTTGCACAAAGCCGTTATTTCGAGTATCTGTTAAAGCAAGGGTAACTAGATGATAACCAGCATAGCCGTGACCGGTAGAATGACACACAATTTTAAGACCACAGCAATGTTTGTCTCTTTTTTTAACATCTTGACGATTTATCCCAACAGTGTTTCCTACATTTTAAAATGTAACCAATGTAAGAGCGGCAGACTGGACCAAAACGAGTCTTAAAAACATAAAGCATTGTAAGTGAGTTGTCTTCTTTGTGCCGTTAAGTAGTATAATTTTATTATCATCTCCAATAGTATATCTTACCACTAAGTTTTATTATGTAAGCTTACACAATACTATTGGTACATTGAACTGTCTGTGATAATTTGGACATACGGTTTTGTGTAAAACGAATGAATACCGTGACTCTGCTCTCGTTTTGAGTTCTGCCTCAAATTTGGCATATTCTCAATGCAAGGGTTAAACTGCGTAAGACGAGACTTTCATATTTCTATCCTTGCTGCAATTTGTTGTAAAAACGAGGCAAACGTTGAATTGGACTTTTGTAGAAACAAGCATCCAATCATAAAGTCGCTTATACATCACAGTGAACAGCCAAGTTGTAATTCTGTGTTTTGACCGCCTGCTTCATTCGAATGGGTGGTGCATTCTAAGCGGGTGGGATCGAGAGAAGTCATCCCAAGGTAGCTGTTTTTGGAGGCAAGGTAGGAAAGGAAGATAGGATTGATTCGACCATCTTTCATTTCCGCCTTGCCGCTGGAAGCTGCTAATTTGCGTGCAGTGGGATTAAGCGCTTAAATAGCTCTGTTTCTAAATAATAATTGAACAATCCATGAATTGCAATTTTCGAGCTGTTCTTGGTTTAGGCAGATGCCGTGCTGACTTTAAATAAATAATAGAATAAGATCGACTTCAGACCATTTAATAACAGACAATAGGTTACATCAATGAGCGGAGAACTATAGCGACACACAAACCGGTGTTAAGCAGCGTGATGTCTGCAGTAATTGGGGTTATTTCAACAGCCATGCAAGAAACAGATAGCAGGTTATTCAGTTCTCATGGTGGCCGAGTTAAATAATCATATATGATTGTGCATCGTGGAAATCCGCCTAGTTATAGTGTAGGCTACTTTGGCATTTTATTTGGGATATCATTGCAAGTTTGTTTCGATTAATTGTGAGACTGAAGATCACAGATAATTAACGCAAAGATCAATCATTTAGCAGTTTTATTATCTCATTATTTATTAACTATATTTAAACACAAAGGTTACTTACATTCGAAACTCACCATTTTGTCGCTGAATATGTAAGTCATGCCGAATACACCTAAAATACTTAAATTTGAGTACGGTACAGAATTTTTGTGTTTTCATCATCTTTAACAAAACTAAAAAGGGTTATTGTTTATATTAAACCCAAATAAATCTGTCCTTATTTGAATGTGTATGTGCCTGTAATAGCATGTTGGCCAAACACTTACAATTGTATAAAATATGCAAAAGTATTAAATTAAGACTATTTACAGTGTGATGCAACGTGTGATGCCCAATAACATTACATGTTTTTACCACCGCATACAGAATCACACGGAATGAAAGAGGTGCATGTCCGTCCCTGGTATAACCCGAAAGTGATTATTATTGCTGTTGTACAATTTGAAGCAACCAACGGCTGATGGAGGGGACCATTACTTGGGGAGGATTCAAGTTGGCATGTCAAGCACCGAGCTATAGTCGACTATTTTAGGTATCATCTTCGTCACAGTGAACTTATCATGGTGGGATTCAGCGTAAACCACCCGCTTATCTCACAAAACTATTTTAAAGTAATGAATATCGAAAATACTGTTAATATTCAATTTCTAAAAGACATAATTAATTAAATACACTCTGTCATAAGTTATTTGTAATGGAATAAAAGAATCAAAATTTGCCTGTTGAAGATTATTACTTTAGCTAAGTTAAAAACAGAGGTGCTCATTTCTGGTTCATAGAGATTACTGTAAATCGTTAAGATCAATACACAAACCTCTTGTGCTTCTTTTTCGATTCAGGAAGGAGTAGCTGTTCGTGATTCGCGTACACAACTCTGTCTTATCCAGAGGAGATTATGTCGATAACTGATCGACCTCGCCGCGTGACACTGATCAGGTGGGGTGGGGAGGATGTACAAATGGCTTAATTCAATCATTGTTGCTTATGCTGTTTCACATGCAACCAGCAAAAAAAACAATCGAACTGTTTTCTCGGTTAATCCCTTTCTGCCTGAAGATAGGTATGCATTAATGGCTGATGGGAACTCTCGCATATACCAGTGCCATCTCCTTGTTGTAACCGTCAAGTATCATCTAGCTTTTCAATGCACACTGCAACTTAAAGACCACCCCACGCCACCGAGTTCTTCTTACAGAGTCACATGTTGGACCTCTTTCATTATCCCCAGTAACGTAAAAATCCAGTTGCTTAAGAGTTTTAAAATGTGTAATGTGAGTCAAGATAAGTTTTTATTTATGAATAATTAAATTCCCTAGTTACTTTTAAAAAATTACATCGATCTGCAGATGTATGATACCAGAGCATAGTCTCGGTCTGTTTATACAGGTTTAATTTGCTTGACGATGACGGCACAAATATTGTACATCACCACACACGATACTCCTTCTTTATGACCAAGCGGTCTATACGCAATGTCCTTAAGGTAGGACAGCGACAGTTTTAACCAAATGTCCACCCTACACCACGTATATTGAACAAGCTTTGTGAATAGAATTAATCATTCTTCTGTTTCCAGTGTGTTTTACTTAGCATCGAAACGCATATGTGTGAAGTGATTGTTGTTTTTGTGTGATGAGCCTATTCCAAGTCGTGTATGAACCCGTGTTAAGCCGTAGGGGAAACTTGAATTGGAAAGGGGATTGTTTTTTGTTATATTAATTCAGCAACTGGATAAAACGCCCAAGTGTTCTCCGATTGACTTATTAACAATTACGGAATCGTGTTAAAACTGATACACTTTCTGTGTCTGCGCTAAAGTGCAGAGAGGTTATACAAAAATAATCTGCTACTTTTACTTGGATTTAGTCCATAGACAACACATTTATATTGTTCTGCATATAACATGAATGAAAAACCATATAAATATGTACTGTTGCTCTTATATTTAGAAGGATGTCTAGATAACTAGTTGAATTCAGCCCCCCCTCCCCCCCCCCTCGTTGTAGTGATTATATTCCCTTCGTCACTGAATGAAATAATACATGGAAGGATGATTAAAAGTACACGCCAAGAACTCCTTTCAGCTACGTCAATGTGGTTATTTCATCACAAATCCATCATGAGAGGACTGTTACACAAATCTTTATATCAGATTCCTCAGGGCATATTGGACATATCATATTTCAAAGAAACGCCAAATTAGTCTAGTAATTTGTATTCCCCTTCTTTTCTATTAAAATGCATTGATATTGAGTAGCAACTATGATACCTGCGGCTATAACACAAAGGTGCTTTATTTGTGCTTCTTGAGAGAGGAAAACAGATCTGAGATATGTTTCTCTCATTAATCAATTCAACAAATTATATCATTTTGGTCTCTCAAATAACCGTTAGACCAAATATTAGTCTATGATATAAATATTTGCACCTAACTATTTAAGCCTGTGTATTTACTATGAAGTAGATAATGTGTTCAATTACATGGAATATTTGAAGGTTTTGTATTATGTCCTTGAGTACAGTTGATATCGGAAAAGTCTCCCGTTACAATTCTATCAGTATTTGATGAGGCCAGTATAGAACATGGAACTAACTACGGTTTGTTTCATCTGTTTAACTGTTAACAGCATTAATACAGACCAATGTTGAATGTTGTGCTATTAAAGTTGCTCTCTCTTTGTTTCAACATCAGTCAGTAATTAAGCAGTGTGCGCTCTATCTTACTCTATAATTTGCCTCATTCAGAGATCACAGATCGATCATTGAGAACCGGTAATTACCCATGCTAACCGTACAGAATACAACTCCTCTCCCTTTCCTTTCTTTAAGTACTGACTAGACATCTTTTTGTTCTGCTGGCGTTGTTTTAAAAACAGTGCTACACGCAAAAAACAGCTCGCTAACAGCTGGTCGTTTCTTTCCCAATCTTCTCCCGATCTCAGAAATGGCAAGCTCTGTCGATTGGAGAAAACATGCGCTATAAATATCGATGTCTTATAGCGAAATTTCCATTTTCATTGCAAATGTATTAACCATTCCCTTGCGAAAATTACTGATACCATCAGGTTGTAAGTTAGAAGATTGCCATGACCTTCCAAACGGGCCTAGTGTGACGTTCAGTATCGCACGTATTTCTGTTATACGTGTATGGTAATCATACTCGTAAACTCCTATCTTTAAATCATTTTAACTGCACACTTTGTTCTTTTAAAGACGATGGTTATATATGGAACCATTACGAAAAAAAACGGTTCTTTGATGTCAGAATTAAGAAAGGGAGAAATGCGTGTAACAGTTGTTGTGAGGGTTCCATACAGAATCATAACGGTTTTCACCAGAGCCATGACTAAATAAACCTGAAGGGTTCCATTTAATAGAGTATAACAGAAATAATAGTGGACTCCTCCTTTACATTCGTGCACGCTGATGTAAGCGTCAAGGCGTAGCTGGTCTGTTGTGGTGACGTTATTTTACAGCATGTTTGTTGTCGTTGTCATCTTGTTGTCTCAATGACATCGAGCATTGCACGGAATGTCTAAACTGGAGTGCTCCTCGCCCACTGGGCTCGCATCGCGTCAAATAGGAGTGAAAAACTTACTTTATCATATTCAGAGGAATGACTCCAAAACATTACATAATTTATCAGTGTAAAATGCTTACTTAAAGAATCTGTCTCTGAGAGACCTTAACACAAAGGGATGATGGTAAACTCAATCGATAAGGTTAAATGAGCACAAACACTTCGTCCAAATAAAGTTTGAAAAAATAGCCAAAAAACATCTCAGATAGTCCTGACATATGGTGTCAATTTTCTTTCTTTTTTTTTGACCAGGTCGTGTTCAAGCATCTCAAAATACTACCAATTCCAATTGAATTGTGGTTTTGCAAGTCTATCTTCTTGTTCCGGTGCTTCTTTATAACCTGGGGCTGTAATTATAACGTCGCCCTCAAAATCTACCATGTTACATCTCAATTTTGTTATTTCATTAAAGAGACTTCGTGTGAGAATCGTGCCCACGGTCTTAATTGTGTTCGATAGGTTTTAAAACACCATGGGTCATCATCTATCCTGGCAAGCTCATTTTACAAATTTCAGCAGCCAGTTTTAAATTTCTAGCTCTTCTATTAGAAATGCCATACGTATTCATTAGAAATCATTCTATCAGACAATTTCAAGGGAATTGTATATTTTGACCAATGTTGTATTTCGGTTCCTGTTGCTTTCTATAGGGACCTGCTCAAAATATGTTTCAATTATCTTCTTAGCTTTCCCGTACTTCTAGAACAGAGCCTGTGATATTTTCTTAAATTTTCATTTGCTGGCGACATCTGAGTAATTGTTCTAATTTTTTTGTAAATAGGACACAAAAGAAGACAATTCTTGCCTTACTACTTAATCTTGCTTTCATTGTGTATAGCAGTTCATTCTTCCTCTGCAACTCTTCACAATCCGATATTTTAATGAGTGCGACTGCGCTGGATATACAAATCCTCCTTAAGTAACACTGACATTGGGTCCTGCTGTCACGCTGGCATTAGGTTCCAAAGTCACACTGACATTGGGTCCTGTAGTCACACTGACGTTGGGCCCCAGTCACACCGATATTAGGTCCCACAGTCACACTGACATTGGGTCCTCCAGTCACACTGACAAAGGGTCATACAATCACTTTGACATTCGGTCCAGCAGTCACACGGAGATTGGTTGCTGCAGGCAAACGCTGGGTCCAGCAGTTACCTTGACGTTGTTTACCGCAGTCAAAATTACATTGGGCGCCGCAGTCACACTGACATTGGTTCATGCAGTCTAACTTACATTGGGCCCTGCAGTCACTTTGACATTGGGTACTACAGTCACTCGGACTTTCGGTCCAGCAGACACTGATATTGGGTCCCGCAGTCAAACTTCCTTTGGGTCCTGCAGTCACACTGAAATTGGGTCTCGCAGTCACGCTAATATCGGGTCTTGCAGTCACGCCGGCCTTGGGTCCTCCATTCAAACTTACATTGGGTCCAGCAGTAGAGGGTCAAATACACTGAGAATACGCCTCTGTATGCACAGAAGTGAGGTCCTGTAACTAAAACTAAGTGCTGAAAGACCAAGTATTCGTCTATAAAAGAAAGACATTCAGCATTGGACCTACGTACTCTTTTGTTGTTTTGTTTTAAATAGCTATTTGGAAAACAGCTACTAGTATTACAGAAAACACAATAATAACGCCACTTTACCTGTTCTCTCGTTTATCAGTTACAGGTCTGGTTTGTTTTCATTTTTAGATCAAACCCTAAGACCGGCACAAAATCACTATCCGATATTCGGGTCAATAAGAGATTGTTTTTAGAGATTGTTATTCAAAAAAGGAAATACTCTTAATCATTACTTGCTAAACGGCACAACAAATTCCCTCAGTTATTAAGCTGTTTGAAGCCAGTCTTACTCGGTAAAATAGTTGCCTGCTATTCTTGATAGAAAGGGTAAATTTTTAGCAGGGCAACTGTCAGATTTGATTTAAAGGACGACACCCACAGTATTTAACGTTCTTTCTTTCTCTTGAGATGTCATACAAATAAGCTTAAAATGACAGAACACATAGATTATATCGGTGGAATTATGTATTGGTTAACTAGCCATTGATTGTAACACATAAACATCAATAAGTGAACACTCTTGGCCGCCAATTTATAATCGAAATAGCGTTGACTGCACCCAACTATCTGTAAGTAATGTTGGCAGTTATTTATTGTAATTCTAACAGTAACACAATCTCACAGTGTAACCCTCCGTCACTAAATCATCGGACTGCATTCATTTTACATTTATGGTAATATCCGATTAAAGTGTTTAAGTGGACATCACAACTCTCGCTGTAAATATGATGATGTTGAATAATTTTTGTGTCTTTTAGAAAGTGAAGATTAACAGTATTTTCCTCATTTTGGGATAACACTTTCTTAGTTTGAACAGATTCTAGTTCAGAAAACTTTGCAGGTTGAAATCCGTCCGGGAATCGAACCCACGACCCTCAGAGTTAGGCACCGAATAGCCAACAGTAAATGCCGTCCACCTAGACCGTTCAGCCACCAGGCCTTCTTGGTGGCTGGTGGCTGATTCGTCTAGGTGGCCGGCACTAAGAAAGTGTTATCCCAAAATAACGCAAATACTATGATGATGTTGTTTCATAGTGATATTTAATGTGAAACATGGCGATATATAACACTATATAGACCGCTATTATTTTGCCATAAGCCGTAGTGTTAACGTTTGGCTGCACAGCTCCCTCCCAAACTTTCGTTGAGCGAAAACGCCTGACACAAATTTTATTCGGTCCTTTTAGAGCCCATAAAAATCTTGAAGGTGATGACCGTTGAAATTTTTAGCTACAAAGCCGGCAGCGTGCTACGGTTGCCTAGCTACCTTTAGAATGTAAACAACGGCCGAATCACCCCTCCATCAAATGGTGTTAAATACGCACAATGTGACCTATTTAGGCTATAGTATTACACTGACCAGAAACCTCCACTCAATTCTTCGCATCAATACCAAATACTCCAGCAAATCATAGTAGATTATCCCTTGCCAATATGAGTCGACGATAGTGACACGGAAAATGTTAACATTTATCCAGAACAAATATTTAATATTTTGGAAAAGGATTAAATATTTATTATTGTATCAAACTTTCAGTCCTCAAACTTTCATAAATTTGTTTTACATGATTAAAGTCTTTCACCAAATACAACGCGACACAAGGGTTAGGCTTTCTGTATATAATTATGGATGGCTGAACGAAAAATCTGGAGAATAACAAAATGGCGGCGATGTTTCTCCAGATACCAGCCACGTGGTGTATTCCCCTGGCGACGTCACTCAAGAATCGCTGAGCTCACTGTTAATAAACGTTAATATTTGAATCCCAATTTGTCCACAAGTACGCCGAATGTTAAAATGAAACAAGATGAAAATCATCCAGTGAAAAGTTACCTACGTATCAACCATTTTGGAATACCATTAATTACACAGCAAGGCAATGCATATCAAACACAACTGCCATGTAAATGTTTTTTAAGGGGGCTATATATTATATAAAGCAAATTATCATCTGATCTATCTGCATCCACGAAACACATTAATGTCACAATTGTTTTACAGAAGATTCATAGTTAACCATAGAAATAGAGTGTCAATCACAATTAGCGTAATGGATTCTATTGATTAATTGCCAAACATAGGTGTATCATTAAATATTTCGTCCATGATTATATCACAGCCTTGAAATCTCACGATATTTCAGGGTATCTTGAAATTGTGTTAATGGAGATCCTACAAAATGTTATATCCGAAAATACCTAATAGCTCATTTTATATCGGTCTTGGATTGAATGGTTAACTGACACGAAATGAACCAGCCTTAGCTTGTTTGTTATCCAACCAACATCCTGACAGACGTGTAATAATTAACACAAGCAGCAAGAACGGTGAAATACATATTAGTGTCCTCTTGTGCATAAATAAATGAAATGGTAAAGTTATATCCCTTTACACTTTTGTGCCTCGGGATATCCCATGTGAAATCAATTTAAACACTTAACCTTACTGTCATTACAGCTTAACGGTGTTATTATGTTAGAATATTACACGCAGTGACATGCACGAAACGTGGTTGTCTGCGGGGTTTTTTTTAAATATTTAACTAGCAATATGAATAATTATTCATATATCTTGTGTTGTACTTCAAAGAAACGATAATAATTTATACAAAACATTTTAAGAAGGATCCTGAACCAAATTGTAATGTAATAATGTGATTAATAACATTTTCATTATCATATTTGTTATCAAGATACTACTTTGATAGTATAATTCTGTCTTACCAAATTATGTAAATACATGTAAAATGGGAACGATATTTACATAGGCTTATTCTTAAAATCTCAATATCTCTCTTGAAATAAAAATACTGTTTAAACCAATATGAATATTTCCGACATGGCTGTCATATAAGTAAAACATTCATACCCACGTCAAACACGAGGCTGGATCTATTAATCTGAGTCTAAAATACACATTGACAAGATCTAAATCAAACTTATAAATTATACTGGAGTGGAATTTGAGATTCAGTAATCCATAATCGGACTACAATTTATGAAACTCTTCAAGAGACTTATGAGACATGTCATATAGGCCTGGTAAGATTTACACGCTGTAGTATCAATACAGATACATGTCACAGAAACTTGTTACTCTCAGGATAACCGCCAGCTGGTGTTATTTTACACATATCATGGTACAAGGTAAACCAAAAGCTATTAGAGTAATGGATCGGCCACCTTAAGTAGATGCGGAAGAGATACCGAGATATCAATGTTACAAGCAATTCGATTTCTTGATATTCATGTTGGAGTGATTAACTGACGCATTGATTAAACGAGTGATTGACTGGATCGATCGGTCGATCGATTGATTGATTGTTTGTTCGATTTCGCCTGTTCTAATTCGCCTTCAAATGTTTTAAATAACATAGTAAGTTAAGATCTGAATTTGACAGAGTAATAAATGTGCAAGCAAGAAGGGGCTCGCAGACGTGGCTTAGTGGTTAGCATGTTCGCTTACTAATCTTACTTCGATGTACCTTTCACGGGATTGAGTCCTTCTGTCGACCCTCAGGTATATGAGTGAGTCACAAGATGTGGCTCCGGCAATCGCGGGTGTGCTTTTTACGAAGTTTCCTCTCGTTTTTTCCACCATTATTAGACAAATAGCAGCGTGCAGTGGACAAGCCGTCGTCATATAAGTGAAATGCCCTTGAGTACGACGTTAAACCCCGACCAAACAAGCAATAGTCCATCTCCAATCATGGAACAGTGGTGCTATCTACTAATGTCAATTGGCCCTTATAATGTAAACAGTATTTTGAGCAAACTGAACACAGCAGAATCTATGAAATATGTAAAAACATATTTTCACACATCATTTTTTCCTACAGTAATTTAATTCTTTCGCCAAATCCAAGATAAGATTTGTCTTTTTAAAGAAAAAATGCAGTTATCTTATAAAAGACTATGAATGATACAATAACGCTATGTATATTTTATCACAAGCTTCACTTCTCATGGAAGTTTTTTTCTGTATTTGGAGGTTATGTATACGCCCACAACATGTGCTTTCAAGAACAAGAGGATAATTATCAAGTCTTATCAAATTGCGAAAATATTTAATTGAAAGAAGTTTGAAAAAGTTTGCTTTGCTCTAGTATTGAGAGTCCCAAGCGTTTTATTGTCAAGTACATATCGATCCATGTATTGTATAGGCAGTCTTAAATTAAATCCTCTGTTACGAAATAAATTTATTTCAGGAACAAATATCATATTAAGATTTTTACAGAGGCACCCTTGTGTTTAGAGTGAAGATAGTAGTCCCCCGTAATAAACTTTCAAAAACAAAAACCTAACATAAAACTTTTAACAATTCACACATACACTGTAGAAAATTATTATATATAGGATCGAATCATTGAAAATTGTGACGCGCTCAAGTGGCAGTTGGACGTGTCTTTACAGAATCAGCTGCCTCACGAAAAGCCGTTGCCTCGCTTATGAAGTTAAATGAAACTAATCAGAATTTGCCCCTTCCTATGTAAAGAAGAATCGCACTGATTAAAAGATGTTACATCCCGTGTTAAGCAGATAAAAACTGACAAAGAGCAGTTACTTCTCGTATACCGCAGAATGACACTAATCAGAAGTAGTTACCTCAGTTTTTAAGCAGAATACTACTGAATAAAAGATGTTATCTCCCATGTAAAGCGAAATAACACGGTTTAAAATCCGTTATATCCAGTGTTATGCAGAATTAGACTGATTGAAAGCAGTTGCCGCCTGCGTTAAGCAAAAATGAAACTTTCAAAAAGATATTATACAGTGCGTGATACGTGACAATGTATCAGCTCGAGTTGTCTCTGGTCTGACAGCAGTATCAATCGAGCTCGAAAAGCGAGATTGATACGCAGTCCGACATTAGACAACGATAGCTGATACAACGACACATAACACGCACATTACATATAATCTGTTTATCGTATACCTTCAATGTTTCTTTAAAAGTTCGATTTTTGAGACAAATTTGACAAACTTTCATCGAGGATCGCTTGACAGAGGCAAAGTACTACTTATATACTATTAAGTCCGAGAGTTAAAATAATCCAAAGTTTAATTGTGAAATCACATAATATAATGGGCTGTTTGATTTCCCTTTTTCAAACCCATAAAACTACAAACACCAATTAAAAGCCGTCACCTCCCGTGTGACAGTAGTTAGGAACCGCTATATCCAAGATAAGATTTCTCTTTTTAAAGAAAAAATGCAGTTATCTTATAAAAGACTATGAATGATACAATAACGCTATGTATATTTTATCACAAGCTTCACTTCTCATGGAAGTTTTTTTCTGTATTTGGAGGTTATGTATACGCCCACAACATGTGCTTTCAAGAACAAGAGGATAATTATCAAGTCTTATCAAATTGCGAAAATATTTAATTGAAAGAAGTTTGAAAAAGTTTGCTTTGCTCTAGTATTGAGAGTCCCAAGCGTTTTATTGTCAAGTACATATCGATCCATGTATTGTATAGGCAGTCTTAAATTAAATCCTCTGTTACGAAATAAATTTATTTCAGGAACAAATATCATATAAAGATTTTTACAGAGGCACCCTTGTGTTTAAAGTGAAGATAGTAGTCCCCCGTAATAAACTTTCAACAACACAAACCTAACATAAAAATTTTAACAATTCACACATAGAAAATTATTATATATAGGATCGAAACATTGAAAATTGTGACACGCTCAAGTGTCAGTTGGACGTGTCTTTACAGAATCAGCTGCCTCGCGTATGAAGTAAAATGACACTTATCAGAATTCGCTACCTCCTGTACTATACCGCAGAATGACACTAATTAGAAGTAGTTACCTCCGTGTTAAGCAGAATAATACTGAATAAAAGACGTTATCTCCCGTGTAAAGCGAAATGACACGGATTAAAACCCGTTATATCCAGTGTTAAGCAGAATTAGACTGATAGAAAGCAGTTACCGCCTGTGTTAAGCACAAATGAAACTGATAAATAGATATTATACAGTGCGTGAAGAGCGAGATCGATACGCAGTCCGACATGAGACAACGATAGCTGACACAACGACACGTAACACACACATTACATATAATGTGTTTATCGTATACCTTCAATATTTCTTGAAAATGGGCAGTTTGATTTCCCTTTTTCAAACCCATAAAACTAGAAACACTAATTAAAAGCCGTTACCTCCCGTTTGACAGTAGTTAGGAACCGCGATATCCCGTCTTAATAGAAATGACCCGGATTTAAAACCGTTATACCCAGTGTAAAGCAGAATGACACTGAATACACGTGGTTACCTCCCATGTAAAACAGAACTAAACTGATAAAAAGCCGTTAACTCCTGTGCTAAGCGGATTCAAAGCCATTACCTGGTATATAAAACAGAATGACATAGTAGCACGAGTAAATGCTTTTTTCGTCACGGATAATGCTACAAATAACTCGAAAAAAAACCCCGAAAATTGAGTATTGTGTAAGCTTTGAACTCGATGACTATGTGAAGGTTCATTTGATGCAACATTACTTATCATTAAACTTTCAAAAAAATTGAGACGATCATAAAGGTTAAGAAACCTTTGACATTATATCAACCGTGTCACCTATTTATATAGCAGTTAAACACTATAAACACTGTGAAGCATATGAACTAGCTTTACAATGAACTATCTGCAATATAGAAAGCGTACACACAAATGCTGAAAATCTATGGAACGTTATCGTAAGTGGGTTTTTTTTTTCAATATTTATAAAAAATCTTTTCAACATATATGTGAAATTCCTTTTTACATAATTAAACTAAAACACAAAACCTAATTATTTCAGATATGTGCAAAAAATTCCACTTATGTACATATCTTCACAATGAACTACGAAATCGGTCGCAATAGTAGGCCTATAAAAGAAATGTAGATTTCCCGATTTATTTTTGTGAGAAAAGCAGAGGGTGGATGTTCTTCTGATCAGATTGCAGTTTGGGCGCAAATTTGTTGCCCCCAAATAGAGGCTGCGAGGGAGAAGTCTCCCAAAGTCTGCTTTTATTTCACGTATCTACAAAAAAGTTTCACTCACCTTTATATTTTACATCAATGAAATAGATTTCCACATTGTAATATAAACGTTTTCTTGACACATACAATTCTGTTTAACCAATGGCGCTCAAAGTAACAAACAAACAATGGAAATTATCCATTTAATTTAATGTTCAACATACAATGGAGGTATAAGGAGAAGTGTAAACAGTACGTACATGTACAAATCGACTAGGGGTGAAAACAGATCAGGCATAGGCGCCTGTTGGCCGTCTGAAAGTTGAAAGGCCAACGAGCTCCGACCGACTTATGTGAATATCATTGTTGAATTGTGGCAGTCTGATTCACTTGGCTAGTGTCTTACCCAGTCAGATTTACCACAAGTGAAATACCATATGCCTATTTCTTGAGTCGATTTACAGAGTTCGTTCTATGATGGTTTTTTTAATTGAGGTCTGCTGTTTCATTTCAAGAGCTATTAAACTAGATAAACTAATTCAATTGCTATTGTTAATACATTCTGAAAAAACAAAATACACAATTTTTTCTGTCGATTCTGATTTCATTTGGAGTAAATGTTTAATGCTTTTATGGGATCTTCACAATATTTACTGATCTGCACATACTGTTCAGACATGTATTCCTCGTCACGATAGGGAATGAAAAAATATAGAGTCATTATATAACTAAATCTACAATTAAAATAATTCTAACAATAACGTTAGAACTATTCTGCACATGTTACAGTGCGGAACAAAATCAATAATTATCAATAGCTTTTTCTATATACTGGCGCAGGGCATTGCTAGAGCACATTTGAAAGGAAGGGAAGGTTCGTAAGGGTGGCATTTCTATCTTTTTCATTATAGTTTTCTATGTTAAAAAAACTCACATTCAACCGATTAATAAATGACTATCAAGTTCGTTTTTATTTTTCAAAAAGTGTTATATACGTTTGAATAGAAGAATTTGCGGAGGAGATAGACTTTTGATTTGTACAACACTTTTCTTTGAAAACAAGGTTTGAACAAAAAACATAAACAACAATATTTTGTAAGCTGGAAATACGTTTGAAGAGAAATCATACTTTTATTGTTTAATTGCATAATAAACAAGAGATCCATGAATGGATCTTGACGCCCACCATTGAGAGATTGACTCCTTATAAAAGCCTGGCAGCCA
>JAVFBX010005897.1:0-18719 GCA_034783855.1 Mopalia kennerleyi | reverse complement strand
ATATAGTCAAAGTTTTTCGAGAAAAACACGCTTTTTTACCTCCATTCTAGACAGGTCGGTTGTGCCTAACCTGTTAACTAGAAGTATGCAACTGCTATATAGTAATGTCCACGGCATTGTAGACCAGCAATAAACGGTGACGTCGTATTTCAGACATTTGTCTTTTTAGTTAATAATTTCGTCCCTGATCAGCCACTAAGTATAGCAATCGTTTTCGTTTGAACGACTGGCTTAATATTTGTCTATTTAGTTGGCGTTTATGGTCAATGTAACAGGCACATATTGCACTGGGTAAATGCGTTTCGTTTTGTAAGCAACATTATGATCGTAAAATGCTAGAAGTTTCCCATAATGCACCATTTTTAAAGTTGCGTTCTTCTGAATTTTCTTGTGTGCTTCGTCACATGAAACGTTATAACAGGGGGCTCGGTCCCCAATGTCGGTGACCTTATCTATATGGCAGTTGAATTCTTCTAGTTTTAAGACTTCTGATACTTTAGATAGTTCTAAGCATTTCATATTGTAGCATTCTAAGTGCTAAACTTTAAAACTCGTAATTTATTGGGAGTGATAGTTAATATGTCCATAATCCTAGGGTGCCTGATGATGGTATACTCTAGCAGCTAGTCTCACATCTCACCTATTTCTGGAGCAAAGCTAACAAGAGCTTATTTAGTCAAATTCTAGCGGAATGACAAACTCTGGCGATTATATAGACATAACCCAGCAATGTTATTTATCGACATATATGTGCTGACGCCAAATGACCGTATTTCAGTGGCTCAAGCTGGTTTAGGTCCGGTCCAGTAACATCGCTATGAGGATTCTCTTTACAGGCGCATTTATTCAAACAAAATGAAAATTGTAGATACCTTTTGTTATGATTTAGCATAAAGCTTTGGATAATGTTTGTCGACCAGCATATATCTTGTGAAGAATAATGTGTTATATATACAGTTTTATTCGGTATAGCGCAATAATTATTTTCAGATCGTCTAGAATGGCCTCAGGTACATGTGTAGCCGGCCTTAAGATTAACCGTTTCACCTTGTTTTACATTGAATGACGCTTTGTAAACACTAAACACTATGATATTCTTAATATTTATAGAACATTGGGCTAATAATCTTCACGTCAAGTGGAAACCTTGCCCGGCTGTAGATAAAGATGTAGGAACTAAGTTATTTTGTCGGCTACGTGTTGTTTTCTCAACGTGTGTCCAACACTTCATGAAATAATATAACAAGCCATTTCAAATCACTGTGGAATTGCTGTCTGAAGTAAGTCACGCACTAAGTGAAATGAAAAATAGTTCAAGTGTATACTTTGATTAAAAACATTGTGATTCAAATGTCCTCTGATCTTTTGTTTTTCCTTTCCCCCTTTTCAGGTCAGGTTGACTGTACTTCAGCTTCCACTGGCAATTATATCTTCAAAGGGGACTGTACTCGATTCTTTCAGTGTGTCAATGGTTTCCGGTTCGTGAGTATCTGTCCCGGAGGATTGTTATATGACGTCATATCTAACAGTTGTGATTGGGCTTTTATTGTCAAACAAAAACGGTCAGATTGCGCATGACGGGAATGATGTTTGAAACTCGTGTTCTGGATAATCTGTTTGTACATATTTTTGTGGCTGCCCAGATATTCCTAATTGTTATAGGCATGTTTACACCTGGTCTACAACATTTGGTATAAAATGTCTTCAGCCTGTCTTTGTAAACTGCTTTCTAGACGCAGCTGATTTCAAAGAGACTCTCGCAACAGCTTTATTTTAATGTTAAGTATTTGTCTTGTAAATTCATGTATACGACTCTGATGTCTCAAATATTACCTATTGTCCTGATTAGATTGCTCTCCATATAGGAACTATGTTCTTGTTCCGTATGTTCAGTATTTCAGCCCCATTACTGCAGACAGCCTGGTACAAGTAGGCACAAGGCTACAGTATATAAACTATATAAGTTTTGTCCGTCTCTGAATTTTGCTCACTAGTGTTTGTGACGGACGCCTTGTCCCCGATGGGCTACGGACTCACTAGTCCCCTTTGGGCTACGGACTCCCTAGCCCCTGAGGGGTGACGGACTCCCTAGTCCATGAGGGGTGCCGGACTCCCAAGTCCCTAAGGGGTGACGGACTCCCTAGCCCGTGATGGGTGACGGACTCCCAAGTCCCTGAGGGGTGACGGACTCCCTAGTCCCTGAGGGGTGACGGACTCCCTAGTCCCTGAGGGGTGACGGACTCCCTAGCCCCTGAGGGGTGACGGACTTCTGGTCCTTAGGGGATGACGGACTCATATTCCCTTACGGGTAGGACTTAGTCCCTGAGGGGTGACGTACTCCTAGTGCCCGAGGGGTGACGGGCTCATAGTCCCTGATGGGCCCTAACTCCCTAGAGGTGACGGGTTCTAGTGCCTGAGGGGTGACGCCTCCTCGTTCTTGAGGGGTGATGGGTTCCTTGTCCGAAGGGTTGCCGATCCTAGTCCCAGACGGGCGACGGACTGGTTCCTCAGAGGTGACGGGCCTTTAGTCCCTTGGGAGTGAAGGGCTCCTAGTCCTTGAGGGATGCTCGGCCAGTCAATCAGGGGTGACGGGCAGCATAGACTCGAAACTATTTTTACATCAAGGTTAAGTAGTTTAAATATTGTACAGAATTCTGGTCTAGCTACAACGTTTAAACGTAGAATGCTATGTAATCACTCGACTCAAAATTCCATGCGGAGCTCAAAACTTGAATATTGTAGACTCACCGGCAATAATGAGTCTACATTAATACAGGTTTATTATCGCGTGTGGCATATCAAATGTGTCGAAAGTTCAGTGTATAAAATATTATTGGACAGTATTAATTGAACACATAACAGCCGGTTAGTGCAAAAACGTGAAATAACACAGTTATGTGCATTGTAACTCTGTATATCTAAATAGGGCTACATGATATTATTGACTTTTCGAGATACAGAACTCTAACTTCTACTTTTATATCTAGTCTTGTATAGAGTAATAACTGTATTATGTTTTTTTAGTCGTGAAATAAGCGCTTATTTTGTCTAACAAAGGCGGCTTTGCAATGTTTTTGTAAATGGATGCATATGTTGACTTGCTTTGTGATACAGCATGTAATGGTACAAGAAGTTTGGAATGAACTCTAAGTAAAGACGTCTATAGCATGCTCCTTCGGGGTTCCATGTAGTATTAAATCTGATGTTGACAGGGTTCCATGTGGTGTAAAACCTGATGTTTATATATCGGGTTACATGTATAGTGTAAAACCTGATGTTGACAGGGTTCCATGTAGTATAAAACCTGATGTTTACCTGGTTCCATGTGGTATAAAACCTGATGTTTATGTATCGGGTTACATGTAGTGTAAAACCTGATGTTTATATATCGGGTTACATGTAGTTTAAAACCTGATGTTTATCGGGTTCCATGTAGTGTAAAACCTGATGTTTACCTGGTTCCATGTGGTATAAAACCTGATGTTTACCTGGTTCCATGTAGTATAAAACCTGATGTTTATCGGGTTCCATGTATAGTTTAAAACCTAATATTTACCTGGTTCCATGTGGTATAAAACCTGATGTTTACCTGGTTCCATGTAGTGTAAAACCTGATGTTTATATATCGGGTTACATGTATAGTGTAAAACCTGATGTTTATATATCGGGTAACATGTATAGTGTAAAACCTGATGTGTATATATCGGGTTACATGATTGTATAGTGTAAAACCTGATGTTTATATATCGTGTTACATGATTGTATAGCGTAAAACCTGATGTTTATATATCGGGTTACATGATTGTATAGTGTAAAACCTGATGTTTATATATCGGGTTACATGTATAGTGTAAAATCTGATCTTTATCGGGTTCCCTGTAGTATGAAATTTATATTTTTCGGTTTACACATCTGTTGACGATTAAACACAGCAACCTGTTAAAGCACCGGTTAAATTGTTATTACAAATGAGACCTATGCAAAGATGTAAATATAGAATAATTTCGAACAACTGCTTTGTCATATATATTTTAATAAATCGAGAGAAAGAAATATAGATGCCCATTATCTTGTTTTTGCTTTGTTTAATCTGTTCAACTTAACGACCATGTCTACAGTAACGTTGTGACGATGGTCTGTTGAATTTATTTTCTCCATGGCACATTTCTTTTCATTATGTCGAAGATGTATCAGTTTGAAGATCCTGTGTTCGCTAGGAGGACCAGATGTTCAGTAGGAAATCAATGTATCCACATGGAGGACCAGATGTTCAGTAGGAAATCAATGTATCCACATGGAGGACATTTTGTTCAGTATGAAGGCCTTTGTGTTCACTTGGAGGACCATGTTTATCATTACCATGACCATGTGTTCCCTAGGAGGACCAGATGTTTATCGGCATAGCCATGCGTTCACCAGAATGTTTAATGATGAGGTTTTGTACAAATTACCAGCAATATATATCGGAAAATAATTGAAATACTTGTGAGTATGAACTTGAACACATTTCAAACAAACAACTAGAGATCACATCGCATAATGATCAGATAAGTGAAATACCCGTGAGTGTGAACTAAACACCTTTCCATCAAACTAACAAACAACCAGACATAACATTGTAAGTCGTCGAATAAGTGAAAAACCCGTGAGGAAGAAATTGAAACACCATTGAAACAAACCAACAAACAAACAAGGAGAAGTCACACCCCAAATCGTGAAATAAGTGAAAAATCTGTGTGTATGAACTGAAACACTATTGAAACAAACACACAATCAGCAAGAGATCACATAGCAAGTCGTCAAATAGCTCAAGTACCCTTGGGTATGAACTTAAATACCTTTCAAACAAACAATAAACCAGACATTACATAGTAAGCCGTCAAATGAGTGAAATACCCCCACGTCAGCTCAAAATTTGGTGTTTTTTTTTACTATTGCGTATTCAAAAAGCTGAGATATTAATATTTATCCTTGAGCAGACCCTATTAAAAAAAATTGAATTAGAAGACCGTTAACTTTGATTATAAAAATTGACAGTATTTACAACAGCGGTGTTTTGACTATTTTTACCTGTTTTCTCTGCTTCCATTTTACAGTGTACCCTCCTCGGGAAAATGCCTACTCCTCGGCTGTTAATATACCTAAAGAACTGATTATTTGCACATTTCATCTCAACATCATCTCAACAAAAAAGCTGTCGTTCAGCTTCAGTATCTTATGTCGTTTTTTAGATAAAGTTATACAATTTGAAATTTCCCCTCTTTTGACTTCTTTGTTTGGTTTTTGACCTTTGAAACAATATTGCAAGAAACCTAAGCTAAACAGGAAAAACAGATTGACAGTTTTCGGGTTCATATAATGTTTTATACGTTGATTTAAAATTGAACAGTTGAGGTAAATGGTGTAAAAGAAGTAGCAATTTGAAAAGGTGTTGGCAAAAATGTGCTTTTTATGCAAAATATTTATTTCTGTAAGTTTTAGAAAAATACTTTACTTATTATTGTTTAGCAGACAAAGATGATTGAGAATATATATAGGGCCTACATGTGTTGCATAATTCACAGTAGTTTAGAAGTAAAACGGCGAAATGTAACAGCACTCTGTAGAGGGGTTAGGGTTTCCTTAAGCATGAACTAAGACACAATTGAGACAAACAAACAAACAAACAAACAAACAAACAAACAAACAAACAAACAAACAAACAAACAAACAAGCAAACAAACAATG
Source organism: Mopalia kennerleyi (assembly GCA_034783855.1). NCBI lineage: Eukaryota > Metazoa > Mollusca > Polyplacophora > Chitonida > Mopaliidae > Mopalia > Mopalia kennerleyi. Next base: position 12,992 of record JAVFBX010005897.1, on the reverse strand, counting down.
AAATAAACAAACAAACACACAAGCAGAGATCACATCGAAAAGAACGCTTTCTTTGATTAACGGAGACACATGTGTGTATTTATGGTATATTATCGTGAAAAAAGTATCTGATATTTACATTTATTCTTCGATATATGCTAACAAAGTGCTACTAATACTGACTGTTTCACCAAATGTTTCTTCAAGCGACCTGTCTATTAAAGCTGATGCGAAGGTTGTCGTTCAACGCCCTTACACAAATCTTTCCGATCGGCTTGATGTTACATATATTACTAAATGTGAAAATAACATCATTATCCGAATTTATGAGATTATGAGAGTATCCTTTCCTGAAGCCTATTAAGAGCTATATTAACCAATTTTGGACAATTCATGTTGCGATATGTAAACACAACGTTCCCATGCATTGCATTTTCATTTTCCGATTTACGGATTAGATTTACAGTTATATTTTAGGGTTAACTTAAGTAAGCCTTTTTCTGTCTGTAAGTTTAATATAACCTCTAGAATGATGAATACATACAGTGAACATATTACACTGATTGGTGGAAATCACAAGGAGCGTAACGGAAGCAGCTCAGAATAAAAGTGTTTGTTCAACGTACTAAGCAAAGTTCCCAGTGTGAAACAGGCCCCTGGGCTGGGCTGCTCCAACAATTCATCTAGATTAATTCGGTGAGCTGACAAAGAATTCACCTGTGGTGTGGGAAGTCAAAATACAAGCCATCATAGGATGTCCAATGATGTACAATGAGTGTGAATGGTGGTAGACATTTTTGTTGAAACACCAATAATAGCTGATTGAGTCTGAAAAGGAAAACGTGATCATATGCCAAGTTTTGTTTTAAATGGTATGGTTCAAAACGTTAAATTAGCAACATGTAGAATCTATTTGACGAAAACGCCAATCGTAACCTGAGCTACAAATACATGTAGGCCGCTTTCTAACTGATCCTAAGTAACTGACTTACCCCTGACTTACCAATCAGGGGAGGCACGTTGACAATAGAAAGGACGACCTCTAACCGTTTTCCGAAATATATATTTTGTATTTTAAATCAAGGTCTTTTCTACTAAAAATAATTAGTTATTTGATGTTGAAGTAAGTTATAATATCAATTATAATGACAGGTCAGGTCATGAAATGTATTATCCTAGACAATTCGCGATACGAAACGTTATTTAAAGCATTATCCAAGATTACTCATGATACGAAACGTTATTTAAATTATTTTTTCAGAGAGCTCGTGACACGAAACGTTATTTAAATTATTATTTTCAGAGAGCTCGTGACACGAAACGTTATTTAAGGTATTATCCTGGACAAGGCAAGACACGAAACGCTAATTTAAGTAATATACATGACCACTCGCCAAAGGAAACAAATTTAAATTATTACCTTATACAACTCGTCACACGTAATCTCATATGTTTATGTTAATTGTTATTCAAGACAACTCGCGACATAGCACGTCACGTCACGTATTATTCTAGACAAATCGTAACACAACACATCTTTTTTGATGACACATATCATAGTATTCTTGTTGACAAGACATTCATCGTGTTGATTTTTGTTCTGATCATCTTGCCATACAACACTTCATATTAAGTATTACGCGGTGCACAATACGTATAAGTAGAAGTCTAGATATTTTGTGAAACAACACATGGTATTTAGTTTTATTCTACGCAACGTGTGGCACAAACACATCGTATTAAGTTATTTTCAAGACAACGTGTGGCACAAACACATCGCATTAAGTTATTTTCAAGACAACGCGTGACACAACACATCGCATTATAATATAAAATAATATTCATACAACTCGTAGCCCACAACATCGTATGAGGCTTAATTCTACACAACACGTTACACAACACATCGTATAAAGTGCTATTCAAGACAACGCGTGGCACAACACATCGTATGAAGTTTTATTCTAAATACGGCGTGACACAACACATCGTATATATTCTATGGGCTTTATTTTTTTTATTCCATCTTAATTGCATTCCAATGATTCCTTTTCGTCAATTTAAAACGTGGAAGAGTTACACGCTAAGAAAAAAAGGTTCTGAAATGGTTCTTCGTATGTCACGAAGGTTCTTCGAAGAACCTATGGGGGTAAATGGTTCTTCAGACAAAATCAACCACCAAAAGGTTCTTCGTGGTGAAAAAGGGTTCTTTGCTGAGGAAAATGATTCTTCGTGCGAAATGAAAACGAGTCTATGGTCACGTGATATATTGAAATCCAGCGTCCATGTTCTCCATTTTGTGAGTGTCGAGCTGGGAGTAGTTTCCAAGCAAGTTTTGCATTTTTTTAACGACATTTTTGAAGGGTTCTTCAAAGAACCATTTTTAGAGGGTTCTTCTTATAACCATTTTAGAGGGTACTACAAAGAACCAATAAAGGTTCGCTATATGATCCACTCCGAAGAACCTTTAAAGGTTCTAACTAGTGCCTTTTTTTCTAAGAGTGTAGTCTGCTGTTATGTGTGCGGGCTCCCATGTGGTAGGACAGGGAGACTTGTCCTTTGAGTAAATGTTATCTTTGAAAATTATCTTCCGAAATATGTTAACATGTATTCTGCCCAATACCATATCGAAGCAAACAGCTTTTAAACGGATATAGACTTCATTCAAATACATTTAAAATGGAATAGATTAGTTAAATAGGGCTAAACAGATACGTAGAACTATCGGTCTCGATGTTGTCGACTATGCCGCAACACTCCATTACTTATTACGCCTTATGGTAAGCGAGTATATATAATAGATTGAATTTGTCATGTTTGGACTATTTTTTTAAAAATATGCTATTGCTTATATTGATTCAGCAAGAAAATTAATATTTCAGAAATATTTGAATACTCGCATTCAGTTTAATTTAACGAAAGTTTTCCCTGAATATTCAATTGTTACATTACATCATTGTCAAATATTAAAATATAAACTGAATGGTAAACAAACATCTGTTCCGGACATAAACTCAGTTTCACATTAAAATACCAACATAAACTGCTAACGTTGAGGTCACAACCAACTGATATCATTTTACAAAACAACAAAAGACCAGTATATATAATAAATATTTTATTTAACAAGAAAACATACAACAAAATAAACATATACATTTAATGGGACGCGGTGGGAAATGCTTAAATCTGAGTCATCAGGGCTTTGTGTCATCTGTTGTCATGAGTCGATGCTTCCGCCCTCAATTTCTATCTGCATTCCGCAACCATAACATTATTTCTTTCTGTACCTCAGTGTCTTCCAGAGGAGTTTTCAAAATTGCTTTTGTAAAAAAAAACTAGCGTAATGTGTCGCAGAAAAATTGGTACATAAAAAAAAACAATTGCTACATTTATTATCAAGCGTCAGACGATTTTCAATTTTGTTTGTAATGTTAATGTTTTCCAAAGGATTTAAGTATTTTTTATCCACTATTCTTCCTTTTTTTGTAGTAAGACATTGCTATAGGTATATAACCGCGTCTGAATAAGATAGCCTATTTATGTACAGGTAACCATTAATTAAATTTGCAAGCACATTAAAAAAAAACACCACATATCTAAATAAGTGAAATTTAATTAACACAAGTGATCAAAAACAAACAACCAATTGATAAAATAAATCATTTTCTCTGTGTGTGAATGTTGTCGTTGTTAATCATGTAGGTGTTGTTGTTGTTGTTTAAATAATGTGCATTACATAATATGTTTATAATCAATCCATGAAGGAAAATATTACATATCAGTCGAATTTACTTTGAATAATTATAGGAGAGTCCTACGACAACAGAAAAAGCAAATTTACCTAAAAAATCGGAAAAAAAATATCAAACAATTTTGGTACACTGATAGCGTGACACAACACATTGTATGAAGTTTCAGTCTAAACAAGGCGTGACAGCACATGGTATGAAGTTTCATTCTAAACAAGGCGTGACTCAGCACATCGTATGAAGTTTGGATCTAAACATTGCGTGACTCAGCACATTGTATGAAGTTTCATTCTAAACAAGGCGTGACTCAGCACATTGTATGAAGTTTCTTTCTAAACAAGGCGCGACTCAGCAGATCGTATGAAGTTTCATTCTAAACAAGGCGTAACTCAGCACATTGTATGAAGTTTCATTCTAAACAAGGCGTGACTCAGCACATCGTTAGAAGTTTGGTTCTACACAACTCGTGAGACAATACATCCCATAAAGTTTTATTCTAGACATCTCGTGACACTGCAAATTGTCAGATTATATTGAAAGTGGATCTAACAATTGTACAGGTTCCGGTTGACTAATAATTGTACAGGTTTCGGTTGACTAAACAGCAACACGTATTGTTACATTAAGTTTAATGCTTGTCTCACTATATAGTTTTGTTAGATATTGAAATTAAAGATGGTCAAACAGTTTAAAGCCGAATATATATTAGATTATCAATAACCCCGCTTAGGTGGATGCTAACGACGGAATCTTGACATTCAGTTGATTGTCCTTGGTGACACGGCCTCATTTTGAGGTGTGCTCTCTGTTGAAATGAGCTTCTAAAGTGTTTGGATAATAAAACACATGTTCAATTAAAGACGTGGTCTGTACACAGTGTGTTTATACTAGATCTTAATGCTGAATCACATCGTGATAGTTTCTAAAACTTATATTAAATAGTCCCAGCTTTCTCAAGTATATGTCAAAAGAGATTCAAATGCTTTTTTGCAATAATTTCAATACAAAAAATGTTTACATTTGTCTTGCCGTTATCTAATAAGAAGCAAATAATAATCCAGCGGATATAAAACTCATCACATCTTTTACGTGTGTCAACACACGATATTCCATATTTATCTAGATGTTTCTGGGTGTATGATTGGTGTGAGCGATGAGCATGTAATGTTGTAGTCATCTGATCCGGCTGTCACATGTGATCCTGTAGCCACGCGGTTATTTGATGTTGAATTGCTACACAATAGAGATGATTGGTCGGCATTAGTTTGACTATCTTATACTTCACACCTCTTTTCAAACCTCAAAGTCCTTTTAATCTGGTACATGGTACATGCTTGTGTATTCATCAGAATGAGAACGTTACAAAGGAATTTTACGTAAAAACTGTGAATTCCTTATGTCGGTGCCCTAGGAGTTTCTAAAGAAAAATCGGTAAAGTTCTAAAGGGCCGTCTTCCTTTTGTACTATTTAGGTGACCTTGGGATGGGTATATATAGGCTGATCTGTACTGTCATTTGTCCCTCAGCCGTGATTCCGTCAGTTCTAGGATATCCTTGATTTGCTTGAGAGTTCCCGCTGCAATACTCTCGAGATATATCAAGTCTGAACTCAGACCGCTCTTCAAAGGCCTTCATATGATTAACTAAGTGGAGATATCCAAAGACAGATACAATTCCAAAAAGTGTTTTACGTCACACCTCTAACTGTTGATAATCATCACAATGAAAGGCGAATACAACATGAAGGTAAGTCAACTGTTCCCGAATAATCAATCAATGACGACACTTGATTGATTTGTGTCCAATGGAATTTCGCTGATATGAAAGCTTTGTGCCACAGAAGTAAATAGCTTCATTAATACGATCATAGACCGTGAAGTGTTTTGTTGAAAAATATGTTTCGTCAGTGCGAAGCAAAGCCACGGCACAAGTCAAAGAAATAAATTACCCTTTAATAGTCGGTTCTAATTGTAGAATTGGTCCGTCAGCGCTAAATAAAGGCACGTCACAAGTCAAAGCAATAAATTGCCCTTTAATAGTCGGTTCTAATTGTAGAATTGGTCCGTCAGAGCTAAACAAAGTCACGGCACAAGTCAAAGCAATAAATTACCCTTTAATAGTTGGTTCTAGTTGCAGAATTGGTCCGTCAGAACTCAGTAAAGGCACGGCACATGTCAAAGCAATAAATTACCCTTTAATAGTCGGTTCTAATTGCAGAATTGGTCAGTAATTAAAGAGCTCAGTAAAGGCACGGCACTAGTCAAAGCAATAAATTACCCTTTAATAGTCGGTTCTAATTGTAGAATTGGTTCGTCAGAGCTAAACAAAGTCACGTCACAAGTTAAAGCAATACATTACCCGTTAATAGTCGGTTCTAATTGTAGAATTGGTCCACGTAAAGTCACGGCACAAGTCAAAGCTACATACTGCCCTTTAATAGTTGGGTCTAATTGTAGAATTGGTCCGTTTGAGCTAAGAAAAGTCACGGCGCTGACGGACTAATTCTACATTAAGACCCTTAATTCTAAAGAGAAATATATGTGTAAGGTCACAAAGGAGAATTTTAAACCATAGAGATTTCTGTCATCTGACCATTAAACTAACCCGGTTGTACATTATCTAATATTCCCAGCACCTGCTAACTCTCACACCTTCACACTTATCTTTTAGCACACTAAGAAATAGAAACTGTCGTAAAACATATTAATAGCTTCCCTGGTTCTTTCAAACCAAAAATTAGACTAACCGTTTCCACAATCGACCTATTTACTTATATCATTTTGTGTTTAAAAAAATGTTTGAAACCCGCTTAAACAGGGTAGATGGCATAATCTATGGTAAAAGAGAACCTTCAGTATTTCATTCACAGTCTATCCAGTTTTTAGCAATATTTCAGACAAACGTGATTACCTTTATAATATAAAATATGTCACTATTGGATATTGGGAAGTTTGTTTCAAGAATAGCAATACTGTCATCACTTAGCACTTGAGAAAAATTTACTTTCTAACATTATGGAAACTCTTCACATGTTGGTTGTGCTAGTGTCAATTATTGTTGGAATACACACCGCCGTCATATAATTCAAAATATCCTTAAACACGGCGCAAAACACCAATCAACCAAACTAAACGATTCAATATTTAATGAGATTTTTTTGTAGAACGGCTGTTTATTTTTGTCGAAACCAGGCTGTTAATTTTGCATTGGTAGATTGACGCAAGTGATTCGCTGCAACTAAATGTTTTACTTTTAAATAGATGTACGAAAGCTGCAATGAATTGAAGCAAATGTGTTAAATTTTAAAACATGATTATATTTATTTTTATAGCAGCGTTTCCTAATCGCGGCGGTGTGTCTTCTCTGTGTGTGTTGGACAACAGGTAGGTGGGCGGAACATACCACTAAAGGCGTGGCCACATCAATGTAATTGCCAATAGAGAAATATAAAATCTACAAAAAAACAAACAAATGGAACTGTCCAGTGTCGGATGTGGAGTGACTAAGGCTCTAAACAGCTTGAACTGTTCGTGTTATCTTAACAACGAGAACTTTCGGCTGTTCGTTAATAATATCAAAGACAAAAAAAAGCCAGATGAGTTCATGTTATTTACAATTTGCATTCATATGTATAAATATTATGAATCTTCCGAATTATGTAATAACTACATAAATATTTAGTATAATTTAAAATGGGTCGATCATATTATCTCAATAAGAAAGCGATGGGTAATTAATTTGAGTTTGTTCCAAATAGCATAGTTTGTGAGCTATCTGAAAGACACAAAGAGCCTATGTCATTCGTCTTATCTTAACACAATATAAAGCTTTCGCAATTCCACTTTGAAAGATTAGAAAAAAACTAAGCCCATTTGTTATTGTCTAACGTATATAACGCTTGACTGTTCGTGTCACCTAAGTTAAATAAAGCTTAGACCATTTGTATCAGGGATATATAAAACTTAAACCGTTCATATCCGGGTAATGTAAAGTTAATACTGTTCGCATTAGTTTTATCTAAACTGTATATTTCTCAGAAATATAGCTCGGGCATTCGTATTATTTCACCTTATAAAGAGTGGCCCGTTCGTGTTGACCAAGCTTTACAGAGATGGGACTGCTTCAGAAAATAAACTTTATATACAGCTTGGACCATTCGTGGTATCCAAGTCTAACAGAGATGGAAAAAGCTTTATACGGCTTGGACCATTCGTGGTATCCAAGCTACCTGACGAGTTTGGCCTTTACAAAGCTACCTGAAGCTTTTGGTTTTTACAAAGCTACATACGATGATTTTTGCTGGCAATCATAATCGGATTATTAGGTAAACAATATTCGGGACAGAGTTTAAAAATAATACGTGTTCCGTTTCAGATGCAGCCTATCGTAAAGTATGTTACTACACGAACTGGGCTCAGTACCGGTCGGGACCCGGCAAGTTTGTACCAGAGAGTGTGGATGCTCATATGTGTACTCACATCATCTATGCTTTCGCGACACTCCAAGGAAACAATCTGAAGGCATTTGAATGGAATGATGAGTCCACAAATTGGTCGAAAGGAATGTAAGTTTTAAACATTAAATCAAATGTTTTCTTTAATCTGCAGAAATTAGGTTGTTACGAACATCAAATGAGACGGAAATGAAAGACTTTACATTTACCAGAATCTTAACAGATGTAGACGTATATAAGACTCTTGTATTTATATGTCTTACCGAGTTGATGAAATCGAAACCCAAAACACGTTTATTAACTCAAGGCCGAATTAGTATATGCAGACAGTCTTTTTATTCACACCCGTTTAACCTTTATTGGTTAAGGTACGAGCGGTTTACGGATCTGAAGAAGATAAACCCTGCATTGCAAACCCTCTTGGCTGTTGGTGGCTGGACTATGGGATCAGCTAAGTTTACAGCTATGGTGAACTCCGCGGCAAACAGGAAGGAGTTCGTTTCCTCCACCGTACAGTTCCTGAGGCAGCGCGGATTCGATGGTTTGGATGTCGATTGGGAATATCCTGGAAACCGAGGCAGCCCAGCCGGTGATAAACAACTCTTTGTCACCCTTCTCAATGTGAGTATCATGTTGAAAAGTGTGACTAGCAATCTACATGTACTTTACCTGGTGGACGCTGCAAACGATTAATCAAGTAACAAAGAAAGAAACATAGAAAGAAGTAAACACACTCATGCAAACAATGGGAAAATCAAATATTCTAAATAAATTCCTATACACTAAATACAGATTAAACAAATGTCAATAGTATGTAACATGTTAGTAACTTCACTTTTCCAGGAATTGAGCACTGCCTTTGCCAATGAAGCTGTCAGCTCCGGTAAACCCAGACTTCTCCTGTCAGCCGCAGTGCCTGCTGGGAAACCCACAATTCAATCGGGTTATGATATTCCCCAAGTTTCAAGGTGACTATGTTACATTTGCTAATTATGATAAGTTTTCGTGGTGACTTAACACACAAGGCGAGCTGCTCTTGATTGTGCTTTACGTTTTCCGACATATATCTCTACGGTTATATTTTCAGCAATGTTGAGTATTTAGCAAAATAAACATGACTTAAATCTAGACATGTGCGAAATTGCTAAAATGACGAGAATCTGTGGTATGAGTTAATTCTGTCGATGGTGTTGTTGTTGTTAATTCAGACACTTAGACCTGATCAACTTGATGAGCTATGACTTACACGGCACGTGGGAAGACACCGCGGGGTTGAACAGTCCTCTCTATAAACGACACGACGAGACTGGAGATGATGCCTTTCTCAATCTGGTATGTCATCCATTTGCAGGTTGATATCCTTTGAAGTATTTGTAAGTAATTATGAGTTGCATGCCGTTCTCCGGTGTCTTAAAGCAAACAATGGTTTAACGTCAAAGCATGGTGAGCATTGCCTTATCAAAAGTCATTCAATTTAAGTATTTTCTCGCGAACATTATTGGTGGAGTGTGGTAAAAGGAGTAAACTTATGAAAGTATTAACATGGAAATGTTAAAGCATATTCGTGAATGACACTGCTTGGGTATACTTATCTTCCAGGACTGGGCGGCTCAATATTGGGCCAATAGCGGAGCTCCTAGACACAAGATGAACATAGGAATGCCCCTCTACGGCCATGCCTTCACTCTGAAAGACACATCTTCGTTCAAACCAGGCTCAGCGTCGGCCACAAAAGGTAGGGCTGGCCAATACACACGCGAGGCTGGCTTCCTGGCTTATTATGAGGTGAGATTATCTACTGGATTATCTTACCTGTGGTACGTAAATATACCAATTGACTTCAAATTAGGGGACGTTCTCCATGTAAAAGAGATATTACAAGTCAGACAAACTGAACACCTTAAAACATTACTGAAGTTAACATCATTATGATATCACTAAAGCAACAAATTATTGATATACAAGTATACACGTATCAGGGAGCAAGGGTAAACTGTCGCTTCTGTGTTCAGCGTATTTGACTGTAGTTTAATTATCTATTCAAAAGTCGATTTAATATCTAGTAAGAAAAAGTATTAGAGATGCTACTAGGCGTTCGTCCGCCCGTCTTTAAGTATTTGTTGTCAGTCCGTCCGTCACAAATGTTTGTGAAGACGCTAACATGAAAACAAATTCACAGATTAACGGCGTTATTACATAATTTTAGAATATCCATGCCTGTCTATGTTGTGAAAACGATAGGTAGAGAATAAATTCACAGATTAACTTAAAACTTGAAGTATAGTCGCCTCGTACGTTATTAAAACCACAGATTGGATTGCATTTCCCCCAATTCCTAGAAACAATATGACCACCATTGCATATTTTTTCAATATTGACACTTTTGTGCTGTAAACATGATAATTTGAGAACAAATTCACTGATTAACTTGAAACTTGTACTGTATAGTCTCATTCGACTAAAACAGCAGATCAGATTAAATTTCATCAAATTTCGTAAAACAAAATGGTCGCCGTTGCATTATTCTGCAATATTCATGTCTATAGACAAGTACTAGTATGTTGTGAACACGATCTTTGTGTAACAAATTCACAGATTAACTTGAAATATAAGCTACTAAAGTACTATTAAGACAATGGGTGGGATTGCATTTCATCAAATTCTGGAAAACAAAATGGCCGCCATTGTATTGTAAACATGATCATTTTGAGATCAAATTCTCTCAACAACTTGAAACTGTTAAGACAAAGGATGGGATTGCATTTCACCAAATTCCGTAAAACAAAATGGCTGCCATTGCATTATTTTAGAATATTCACTCCTAATGCTATGTTTGGTGAACATGATCTATAGCTTGAAACAACCTCACCGATTAACTTGGAATGTAGCTTTCTTCTATTAAGACAATTAGGATAGGATTGCATTTCACCAAATTACGCAAAACAATATGACCACCATTGCATAATTTTTCAATATGGACGCCTTTGTGCTGTAAACATGATAATTTGAGAAGAAATTCGCTGATTAACTTGAAACTTGTATTGTTCTTCCTCTCAAGGTTTTTCACTTATTTGACAGAGTAAACGATCAATGGGTAGCGGAAACCACATCCTGACCACGTCAATAAACAGCACGCAGGGCAATCAAAAGACGCAATGCAATCACATAACAAACCAATCATCTTGCCCTTAAGCTCTAAGAATACCAGGGCAACAGGAATCGCCCTCCAGCCGCCCGCCACTGCATCACTTCTACATCCACCCGTCTTGAAACATTACTCACAAATCTTTGTGCATCAAATGTTAGGCTATTTTCACATTTAGTAATATCTTTGATTAAAAGGAGAGTGTTTTACAGATCATAGACAAGGCTCATATGCAATTTAATTACGTTCCAGATCTGTCAGATGCTGAAATCAGGAGCTACTCGACATTGGGAGAGTGAACAAATGTGCCCTTATCTGGTGCAAGGTGACCAATGGGTGTCCTATGATGACCCTCAAAGTTTGAAGATTAAGGTAAGGAATTCAACATCAAAGACTGTGGTAAAGTTTGATGAACAGCTTCCCAAGCTTTTTGTCTTTTGTTCAGAGAGCGTCACTGAATAGGCATGTACTAGTAATTAGCATAATATATGTCAATGAAATAAATATGACTGACACATTGGCAGTATAGTCAAATTGACAACGAGGAGCCATCGTGTATAAACGAGGACTATGATATGACATCAGTTGACACATGTATATAAGTGAGATTTAATGTCGAATAGATTCCATTGCACAGGGAACGGAGGTGGATATTACTTTGGTATCAATTAGGAACTCCATACTTATCTACTATATTATTTGGAACTTAAAAATCGGTTTAAATAAATACAAATCTTATCAACTCCATTATACATGTACGTGGCACATGCTTGCAGGTGGATTATGTAAAGAGGAACAATTTTGGCGGGGTGATGGTATGGGCTTTACCTCTGGATGATTTTGGCGGAGTATGTGATGGACATACCAAATACCCGTTGATGAGGGCCATAATTGAGGCTCTGGGAGGCAGTTCACCAATTGTTATGTGAGCAATTTGTTTATAATCTCAATGTAGACGTTTGTGAGTAGATAACTCAACATATATATATGTTGATTGGTAGTGTTGTGAGAAAACAACAGTGTATACATATATGTTGATTGGTAGTATTGTGAGAAAACAACAGTGTATACTTATATGTTGATTGGTAGTATTGTGAGAAGATAACTGAACATACATTAATGGTGACGGATAGACTTGTGAGAAGATAACTGTATGTTATTTGATAGGCTTGTGAGAAGATAACTGTATGTTATTTGATAGATTTGTGAGAAGATAACTGTATGTTATTTCATAGGCTTGTGAAAAAATAACTTTACATACATATATATTTAACGATAGCCTTGCATCTAGAAGCATAATTTGACATTTAGAAATATTGAAGATACAAAAATTGCACTTGACAAATGAGTACGACAGATGGAACACAACTGTACATTTGGTTGAGAAATATACATTTAGAGTAACTATTTGTTATAGTTACACGGCAGCCTACAGCAAGTGTTGATCTCGTACAATTCAGCTGTAACGAAGTATTATAACTGTGTGTGATCTGGGACTATATTAGTCTCAGGTGTAATACACATTATAATCCCAATGTTTGCGGGAACTCATGAGTGTTCCCTATGGTTTGTGTAAAGGATGTGGCTCAGTCACCGGCTATTTTTTGCTTTTCAACTGATGACAAATATTCCGTTGTTAAAATGTACAAATTCTTTACAGCCCA